>JAQZBX010012189.1:0-18447 GCA_029593785.1 Cabassous unicinctus | reverse complement strand
TTATACCAAAGTCTTGGAGATTTCCTCCTGTATCTTGTACCAAGAGGTTTATTACTTTGTGTTTCTCAATTAAATCTTAAAATCAAACTCGAATTGATTTTTGTATGTGGTAAGAAGTAAATGTCATGACAGTGTTTTTCATATGGATATCTAATAATTCCAGCACTACGGACAAACTATTGTACTTCCCCATTGTTTGAAAGTATCAGTTTTTAATCCTAAATCAGGTAACATATAATAAAGCATGCTTCTGAGACTATTCTGTTCCACATCATTATTCATCTATCCTTGTGCCAATACCACACAGTATTAATTATTGCCAGCATTATAATAGTTATTGATATTTGGCAAAGCAAATACTCTTATTTTGCTATTATTTTTCAATGGCATCTCTAATTCTTGTATCTTTGCATTCCCATATGGATTTTCAGAATGTATATGACATAACTACCATATATGCACACAAAGACAGATAAATCTGCTGTGATTGTGACTGGGATTTCAATCCTCTCAAAGTTTAAGTAACTGCTTTATGTCCTTGAAGAGAGTGTTTATTGTACAGTTGTTGGGTGCAGTTTTATTTATATATATATAAATATATATAAAAATATATATATAAATATATATATATATGCATAGATTCACACATGTATATTAATCTAAGTAACATACATAGTGACCTAAGTAACTTGAACTAAGTTTCATATATATATATATGTATGTATAAAACTCAGGTAAAGTGTATTAATTGTATTCTTTAAAACTTATGTGTATATTAATAATTTTCCTCTAGTTATTCTGTCAATAAATGCATGAAGTTATTTCTAATTCTATTTGTGTAGTTTTTGTTCCTATTTTTCAAAACTATATTATTTCTTACATACAAATTTGTAAGTGTTAATCTTTTGTCTCATGTATCTGATTATTCTTCATTGTGTGTCAGACATTTTAGTTGCAGAGCTATTTGTGAAAATAATTTGAGGTCTAGGAACTTGTTATTTCCTTTCAGAGAAGATTTTTATGTGCTTCTTCCAGGTATCTGGTAGCACCAGCATCCTGAAATCACATTAACACAATTTCATAAACTGAGGTGATTGGAAACTGAGTTGCAAGTCAGGGGTTGCTGTTCAGGGAAAATAAAACAACACACGTGAATAAATAATCAAATACCTCATCACACCCACTGCAAGAGCAAAACCTCAGCAGGTTCATTTTACTGAACAATAGGGTAAATTTCTACATCAAGCTATAAAAGTTCCTCTGAAACACAATTCAGCAAAGACATTTGGATTCTGACAATTAGAAATGCAAATGATAAATACTAGTTCCTGGCCTATACAGCCTAAAAGATCGCCAAGAAATCAACAGTCTCTGGCCCAAATCACAGTTACCTTTTTTACTGTTTTTTTTTTTTTTTTTAAATAAATAAACAAAGCCCAGAAGATATTTGAGGGAAAAGGAATGAATAAGGCAATAGAAAATGAATCCTAGGGAAAAATAAATCTGTGAAGGAAAAGCAGAGACGTTAAAACAATGAAAAAACAAAACAAACATGTCATTTAAGTATTCTCAGGTAGACTTCAGAATATATGACATCCCATTAAAAAAAGAAAAAGAAAAAGAAACAGAGAAAGAACAAGAAAGAGATCTTTGAAGTAAAAATATGGTTTCTTATTTTGAATACAATTGTTAAAAAGTTTTAGATATAAAGTAATGAAAATATCCCCAAAAGTTTAACAGAAAGACAAAAAAGCACAAAATATGATAAAAAAAAAAAAAAGTTGAGACACTTAAAGCAATTCTGTATGTGTTATACAAAGAAAGAACATAGAAAGAAAAGTAGAAAACATCGTGAAGGAACAAATACGAGAACATTTTCCAGAACTAGATGTCAGTATTCAATCTGAAAAGGATCCCAGTGACTCAATACAGTGAATGTGAAAAATGATCACTATTTAAAAAGATCACCATAATATTTAGAAAGGCAAGGAGTAAAAGGAAGATACAAGTAGCTTTTATCAAGTAAAAGCAGGGAATCTTTAAAGGAATGAAAATCATTCTGCCATTAAATTTTATCAGAAAGGTAAAATAATTTCAAATTATGTTGCATATACCTAGCCAAAATATTCACTAACTCATGAGAACAGGGACATTGTCAAACAAATTAGAACTCTATATATTCTTTTTGCATCATTTTTTCAACAGTTCACTAGAGATGTGGTGTAGCAAAAGCCAGAGAGTTAACCTACAAAGAGGAAAACATGAGATACCAGAAACAAAGGCTCTAATTTTGAAAAGAAATGAATGGAAATCCCAGGAAGATATCTCTGTAGCCATCTTCACATTTAACCAGTTCAGACTTATGCAAAAGGGAAGTATACTCGAGGAGGCAGATCTCTGAGAATAGAAGCAAAACAAGTAAAATAATTATGAAGCGTATGGGGGAAAAAGAAGCAAATAGTGTAAGAAAAAATGTAACTAGAAATTTTAAGAAAAAAATGCTGAAAAAAAGAGAATATGATATCATATAATAACACAAATAACATTTATGTCATCATTAATTATGTAAAATCTACTTCTTGATTTTTAAATTACAGAATCACTCTCTTGACTGTTGTTTCTTTCTCAGTCCTGACTGGACGTTAAAAATCTCTGTGGAGTTTTGAAAAATAACCTAACTACCCAAGATTTACTAAATCAGAACTCTGGGGATAAGACCTGGGTAATTAGTATTTTTGAACTTTCCTGAGAAAATCTCATGTGTAGTCAGATTTGAGAAATGTTGTTAGAAACCAAACATAAGATATTTAATTATGCTTTTAGAGGAAAAGCCTATGTTATTAATTTAGTGATTGGCGTTAAGAAGGTAGGGATAGTGAATAAAGGTGAAGAGAAACCTGGAGATATTGTACTCAGCTTAAAAAGTGGGGAGCTAAAAGATACTATCCATTGTTATTAGATAAAAAAATAATGTTCCCTAAACCTACAACGAAAACAAATTAAGGGCCAAAAACCAACAACAAAAACTTGTGATATAACCAAATTTGGAAGATGAAAGAGGGAAGCGTGGGTATAAATTAACTAATCCTCATCATCCACAGCCAAATTAATAGCTAATGTCTAAACTTAATAAATAAAAATATTAGTGGTCTGAGCATATGGCTTAGAGACATGGAGGTAGATTCCTGAAGAAACCATTAAACTTTTTAAAGGCAGCTACCCTGGGAGCAACTCTGCTGGCCCCGCAGGGGTAGGGCAGAGCTGTGGCTTTCCCTTACAAAGTAATGTAATGCTTCATTTTTAAATCCTCACATTGTAATTTTTAGATACATATATTTTAAATGTTAGAAATAATATATCCTGGAAGGGAAGCAATGTTCTATATTTTGTTTTTGTTACTTGGGTATGTTCATTTGTGAAAAATAACATTGTGATATACATTTGTTGGTATGTGAGCTTTCAAATGTGTTTTATTTTAATTTAATAAACACTTCAAAATAAATAAAAAGTCCTCTGAAGACTGTATTAGGTGTCTAGCTAATTAAATCAGCAAGCTATTTGAACTCAGCACTTAATAGGTGATGACTTCAGCTGAGAAAATTAGTTAAACATGAAATAATTTTAAAGTAAAAAATATATCACACCAATAAAATTATCATTTTAATGGTATTAGAGACAACTAGTGTATGTATCAGAGAGAAAGGATATCAGTGTACATTCAGGAGGACCCTCTGGAGAAGAGAATTTATCACAACATTAAATTATCTATAGGTAAAGAGAAGGGTTGAAGACATTGCCATGCATAAAAAAAGAAAGATTTGTGTGCTTGATTAAACATTGCAGGAGTGCGGATTTCTGGTGATAAATGGAGCTATGTCATGGAGAAGAGAGCATAGTGCTAGGAAGCAGTGTAGGGTAAGATTACATTGGATCCTGCCTGGGGAGGGCATGACTTCAAACTAAGGAGTTTGAGCATTATTATGTAAGTAATGATGAGATATTGAAGAATTGAGGGCAGGATGATAGTTGAGGCAATGTAGCTTTAGAACTATTAAACAGGAAGCTGTATATAGTAAGAAATGAAGCAGGGAGGAAGCTTGCAGCGATGATGCTGTCTCCCTGGAAACTCTGCCGTGGATTGAATCATTTTCCCCACAAAGACATGTTCAAGTCCTAACCCCTTTCCATAGATGTGACCACATTTGTAAACAGGATCTTTGAAGATGTTATTAGTTACAATGAGGCCAAACTGAATGAGGGTGGGCCTCCATCCAATATAACTGAAGTTCTTTTTTTTTTTTATAATAAATAGTGGTAAAGAGTTTTAATGCATCACTTACTAGTCTTTACTGAAGTTCTTATAAGCAGAGGAAATTCAGACACAGTTAGGAGCAGGAGACAGACAGGAAGAGAGAAGGCCATGTGGAAGAGGCAGAAACTGAATTATGGATTTCTGGAAAGCCACCATTAGAACACTGCAGACTTTAGAGAAAGCATGACCCTACCAACACATTGATTTTGGACATATGGCCTCTAAAACTTTGAGAAAATAATTTCCTGTTGTTTAAGGGTACTTTGTTATAGCAGCTCTGGCAAACTAAGACACCCTTATTACTTTCCAGACCAGGAAGTATGCATTTCATCACCCACTGGTCTTCAAACTTGGAAACTTCTTTGCTAGCTTGTGTTATTCCACATGGATATGTCTCTCAGCTTGGGTTTCAGATGAACATAATGATGTGAAGGACAGCTACTACTACTTCAGTTCTTAGATGGGATTACTAGAAGAACAATGGCATTTCAATTAGCTCTTTAGGTATTTGAATTATGAAAGGACCTCAAGAGCTCCTTAACCTTTAGGTAATAAATAATAAAAATGAAATAATTTGAATTCAATGATTACATAAATAGTTCAATGAGTGTTATTGAGTCACTGCTCTATAAACAGGATCATCAAGAAGGTGCTTGGAAGTTGGAGAGCAGTGGAGACAAACATATTTTTCTGGAATTATCCATTTCCCAGGATAAGCATTAAGTCAAAAGTGATATATTTTAAATTAGAACAAAGTTTAAATTTAGTAAGATAGTAATCATCTATCAAACAGTTATGTTTTGCTATACAATATTATAACTACTCTTTCTGAAAACCAATGCGAAAGCTACAACCATCCCTACTTTATCTATTGTAGAAATTCAAGCCCAGAAAAGTAAAGAACTCTCCCAAGCTCTCACAAGCTAATAAATAACACAACTGGGATTCTGTTCCAGGGGTGTCTAAACCCAAAGCCTGAAATCTCAACCACTGAAAAACAGTGCTTCAAACATGGGCAAAATACAACATTGGCTAAAGGACACTTGAATAGAGTTTTGCATATGGCTTGTAGGAGGCAGTTCTCCATAGGTTTCTCACGTTTCTGCATATTTGCTGATTGCCATTTTTTCAGACTATCTTTTTAAGGATGGTTGTATAGCAATCAGCCATAGAAGATAGAAATAGTGTCTGCCTCCAGAACAAAGGATAGGTTTGCTTTCTGACTTGGAAGATATAGCATCTCCCTCTTGAGCAAAGAGCAGACATACTTACTGCCCAGTATGATAAATGTAGAATCTCCATTTGGATAAAAGACAGGCATGATTACTATATATTATAGAAGGTTTGGAATCCCCAAGCACAAGTGTTTCTCAGTAGTAATGCAACACACTGCATGTGCTGGGGTCACCTAGCCCTCTTTGCATTGCCCTGTGGGAACTGGGACTTGGGGAACTGGCATGAGAAAATCCTGATATTCTGACTAGTTCTATTGCCATGAGTAATAATATCCTTTGCTTTTGAACCAGGAGTCTCATGTCTCCTGCCAACATCCATATAACAGCAACAGCCTAAATTGTTAGCTTGGACATAGAGTAAAATCTCAGACATTTCCCAGTCCTTGATCTAGTTTAACATTTCATTCAAATAGCTGCTGTGGACTCATAAGGTCTCTGTATTAGTCAGCCAAATGAGTGCTGATGCAAAATACCAGAAATCTGTTGGCTTTTATAAAGGGTATTTATTTGGGGGTAGAAGCTTACGGTTACCAGGCCATAAAGCATAAGTTACTTCCCTCACCGAAGTTTATTGCCACGTGTTGGGGCAAGATGGCTGCCGATGTCTGCCAAGAGTTCAGGCTTCTTGGGTTCCTCTCTTCCCAGGGCTCTGTTTCTCTCCGGACTCAGCTGCTGTGCTTTCTCCACAAGGACAGCAGTAGACTATCAGGTGAACGGCTCTGTCTCTTTCCCCGGGGCTTCTGCCCTGTCTAAGGAGCCGTCTCTATTCCTCTGTGTTCTTCTCCTGTGTGTTCACTTCCCGGCTCCAGCTCAAAACTCCAGCATCAAAACTCCAAGTCTCTTCTCTGTGATGTACCTTTCTCTGTGAGTCCCCACCCACCAAGGGGGCAGGGACTCAACCTCCTACTGACATGGCCCAATCAAAGCCCTAATCATAATTTAATCACTCCCAGGTACAGACTACTTTACAAACATAATCCAATATCTATTTTTGGAATTCATAAACAATGTCAAATGGCCACAGCCTCTAACTCACCAAGTTCAAAGCAAATGTCATTGAGAAAAAATACCTAGATAGAAACAAGAATCAGAATTGTGACGAAAAGATTGTCTAGGGAGTACTTTATAAGAGCACAACTCCATTTACTTTTCCTGCTTTCCCATTATTGTCACATTGCAATACTCCAAGACTGAACTGCCCTCTTCCTTTCTCCCTGCCATGTAAATATTAATTAAAGTGGGTGCCTAGTTGCCATCCCAGCTGGACCACTAAAATTTTGCAGACTGTTTCAACTATTTATATCTCCTACCTGTCAACCTAGTGGTCACTTTGCATTCCTCAACATCCTTCAACCCTCTGCAATATTTTATTTGCGTGTCAACTCCCTTCTCCTAGCTTTCCCTTTTCCATTCCTCTCCCATATTCTAGGATTTCCTCTCTTCTAGCCTCTTTCTCTTGCATCAGTAACTCCTTTATGTATACAATAGCTCATTGCCAATATGTAACTATTGGTATTTTGTTTTAGAGGATTATGTCTTTGATCTCTTAATTTCTCACTCTACCCACTCTCATCTTGTCTCAAGGCATCAACAATTAAATCTATACCTATATCTATGTCTAAGTCCAAATCTACATCTATGACTATATCTATGTATATACTTAATCTGAGCTTCAGGTCCAACTTTCTAAATAAGAAATATTTATGGACTTCGAAATTATGAAAATATTGCTATTCACTCCATATAACTTGTTAAAGTAACTTAAACTTACTGAACCTCAATGTTATTATCTATATAATGGGTATAGTTACACTAATATTTTAGGTAATTAGAAAACATTTATGTAAAGGTCTTTTTAAAAGACAACATTAAGTGTTCAATAACGAATGACAATGATTTACCATTCCACCCATACCCTTCATCTACAGTGGGAGATATTTTCTCTGCCTCTGTATTTCCTGATTTAGTAATAGTCACTATCATCTACCAAATGTCTCAGGATAGAAAACTGAGACACACTTTTGCCTTCTTTTTTTCTCATCTCTCTCCCATTTCATCCAGCAGTTTCCAAATTTTACAAATGTTATCTCAGAAATATGTTTGGAATTCAAGCACCATTGTCCATTCCCTCCTCTCCTACTTAATGTCACTTTTCACCCTTACTTGCAAGCCTCCAATCTCTTTTCATTCATTTCATTGTTCACACAACAGAGAGTTTTGATCTAAATTGCAAAGCCCCTGTGCTTTCAGGATATGGTCCAATATCTCAAGCAAATGCACAAGGCATTTCAAAATGACACCCAACCTTCTATGTAGCTTGGTCTCACACTGCCACTCACATCCCTCATGCCTTATCCTATTACTACCCACAACTTCTGGTTCTCTTGTAGGGCATTTTCCTTAATACCCAATCTCTCTCTCTCTTACACTCTCTCTCTCTCTTTCTCTCTCTCATGACTTGTTATTTATAGTCCCCGGTTCTTAAGTTTGTCAGGAATACTAATTTCTAGATTCCGTTCTCAAACCTGGAAAGCTCTCATCATTCAAGTCTCAATTCAAATAGCTTCCATCATAACAGAGCTCTTTCTTTCTTCCTTGGAATTAGTCACTCCCTTTTCTATGCCCCCATAGCCTCTTGCAATGAAACTTTCTTAATCCTTCTTGTATTTCCTTACTAATTAGGGACTCAAACATAAGTCTAGTGTGTATAACATTGTAGGTACTTAATAATTGTGCCTGAATGACTAAATATACATGCTATGAAAAAAAAATGCCCAAGGAGGTGGAGAAAAAAATGTAATAATAACGTTACTGATAAGAACAAAATTTATTGAATACTTCCCTTGTCCCAGATTCTATGCTAAATGAATACTTTGCACATTTTGTTTCATTTAATGCTTAGAATTCAAAGTAACTTATAATATAGTTAACTATTATCATTCACATTTTGAAAATGAGACAATTGAGCCTCAGGAAGCTTAAGTACCTTTTGCAAAGTCACACTGCTGGCAAGTAGGTTATCTATTGCTGTAGTTATCTATTGCTGCATCATAAATCACCCCAAAATTTAGTGGCTTAAAACACCATCATTTTATTATTTCTCACAATTCTATGGGTTAATTGGGGCCCAGCTAGTAGGTTTCTCCGCTACTCTCTCTGGGGGTCTCTCATGCAGTTGCAGCGAATGGCAGATACTGTCAAATGGGTGGATGCCAGTTGCCTCAGTTTTCCACATCATCTCGCTTTCCATGACCTCTCTACTTGGCCTCTCTCTCCTGCAGGCTAGCCTGCAATTTATAACATGTGGCTAGGGCTCCAAGGAAAATATCGAAAGCTGCCAGGCTTTATTAATGCCTAGATCAGGAGTCCCAGAATGTCACTTTCCCCACATTCTATTAGTCGGAACAATCATAGACCCAGTCTAGATCCCCAGGTAGGAGGAGATACATGTGCATGCAGAGCAGGGCAGGGAGTTTGTGGCCATCTTTTGTTTTTCTCAATCTTATTAGAAAGGATGAAACATATTGCTTCTTCTCCATTTATATCAGAAAGCCTGAGCAAATGTGATATTAATGAGATTTCTTAGGATTCTTGAAGTGCAGAATATAAAAGAATTAAAAAGGGGGGGTGGATGTGGCTCAAATGGTTGGGCGTCCGTCTCCCATATGGAGGGACCTGGGTTTGATCCCCAGGACTTCCCAGTAAAATAAAAATAAAATAAAATTAATTAATTCTTCATTAAAAAAAAAAGAATTAAAAGGAATACTAACAGTATTCAGGGCCCTTTCCTAACTTGACTTGACTTTGTTTTCATAAGGACCATGAAAAATATCTCCTTTACCAGTAACATAATGAAAATCATACTTATATTTCTGAAGAAGGTGTTAAAACAATGTGGAAGTTAGAGAAAATGGTTAAAGAGTTTATAGAATTTGAGCCTTAGACAAGAAACTGCTAAGAAAAGCTGTTCGGCAGCAGAAGCAACCGCTGCTGTAGCCATGGTGCCAAGGAAGGTACCAGGGAAAAATATCCTAACCTCCCTCTCTTCTTACCCTCTGATCCCCTGCTAGCACCTTCCACTGGCTGAACCTAACCCCTACCCAGAGAACAAGGGAGCCCAGGAGATGCAACTGACAGCGTCAACCTCTAGGGACAAAGAGCAGGGCAGAGAACGGCAGTAAGAGGAAGATGGCAATAGAGGATAACCTGCATATTTTATTTGCTGTTTCTGGTATTATTATTATTATTTTCATTTATCCTTTATATTGGACCTAGAGTGAAAAAAAAAAAAATCTTTTCAGCTGATTTGATTTTCTAGATAACTGAACTCTAGTTAATTGAGGTTTTATTTGTTTGAGCTAAGCGCACGGAACATACGTTCTTTAATATGCATTTCCAGAGCAATTAAGATCGCTCTCCTCCTCCCTGTTCCTCTTTCCTCTATCCTCTTCTCTTCTCATCTTTTCATCTCTTATTTGTTCATCAGAGGATCTTGGGATTCAGAAGAACTGGTTCAGAAAGAAATGTTCATAATTAAAATTGGCTGGATGTTCATACTGCGTCCTAGGTAGAAAAATGAACAGAAATCCTTTTTCACTCTTTCTATAGAAGAAACTTCAGCAGCATTCCAAATCTGGCTTTCTGATCCTTGTCTAATCAAAGCATACACCAGAAAGGAAAATGATATAAGGCTTCTTTTTCCCCCACTGTGATTTTTATTCTGGGTCACCATATTTCTCTTACACACCATTTTATACTTTAAACATTTCTGTCAAATTAGCTTCTGAAATTAGAACAGATGATGTCCTGGAACAACCTCAAGAGGCACAATTTTTCACAGGTTGGTGTCTTTAATTTCAATTTCTAATTAATGAAATCCATCATGATGATTCATGTTGTTTTACTGTTTGGGCCCATCTCATCCTCTTTCCTTGTTTTCACTGCACTGTGGCATTCATTAAGGTAGGACATAAACAAAATTGGAGGTGAGTGGGCAGGGGGTGGGGGGGAGGATAATTAATGGGATAAAATAGTATTTCCATGGAGAGGCCTCAAACCACTCTGCTCTCTTCTAGTGATTATACTGATGAAGCCCATAATGGAGTTGCCAGTCTCCATCCTTCAACTGAAACATCACAGAAATCCTTCACTTCCGCATTATTTTTGTTTAATATACGGCTCCACACAGATTGTGGCACCCTAGAATGTCTACTGTTGCTCCATCTAAATTTTCTCTCCTCTCCCATAAAGAATTAATTTTGAAAAATTACATAAATGTTCCATATGGATGTTTCCATAGGGAAAATGATGCCCAAGGAAAAATAATCAACATGTTAAAATAGATCATCTGAGAGATACAAAGTGGTCCTGCGTAAGTCAGCACAACCTCCCATAAACCTCAAGACTGACTCAGCACACATGGGCAGCCATTAGTTCTCCAAAGCATCTTTCTATTTCCTTTATGCGTTAGGAGCTGGCTTTTAAGAAGTCCATAATAAGAGGAATCAAACTGGCTCCTTAATTACTGAGATCACAAAAGGGGTTGATGGCCCCTTTAGGAATAAATGAAGCCTTGACTTATAAACTACTGCAATTGGGCTACTTTGAGTTCGGGCTTTCTTTGCTGAGTTTGATACCTGAAACAAAAGGTATTATTCACATGCTGTTCAAACAATTCTATCTGTTCTCTAAAAACACACATGATCACTGGTGCTTTAAGGAAAAACTCTGCACTATTATATGGCACTTATTAATTTGGAAACTTTCTCAAAGGTCAACTCACATGAATGGAATCTAATATAGTTGTGATAACAAAAAGAAATACTTTTAAAAACATGGCCTTCATTTAGGAGTGAATATTGCATGCAATGTATTTACATATAAGAAATTTTTAAAATGTAATTAAAAAGCAATTTAAGTGTGAATATATCAGCTTTTATGCATGTTACCTTTCTAATGTGTGATCCAGGAAAAATCCAAATCCCAGCTTCTCCAGAAGACTCAATAGTGTGTTTGGCTTTATTTGACTCCCCTGGTCCCTTTCTGCTTCTCCCCCTGAGCTTTTCTTCTATATGCCCCACTGTACACACACGTGCTACAACATGCAAGTATGCACACACACATAAATGCACAGGGATTCATCGTAGCACCACACCAAGTGATCAGAGCATCACTGTGCCTATGACGTGATTTAACTGGTTGTAAAGGAAGCCAAAACTATTTAAGCTCACTGATTTGCAATCTGCCTATCTCAGTTGTTTCAACCACAGAATCACATCGACCTGTGGAAACTCATCGCTAGGTCATCTGCCTGCAGTGTTTGATTTTGTAATCCAACAAAGGCTGAAAATGGGCATAATCGCTGTGTTCTGGAAAATGAAATGCACTGAACATTCTCATGAGTGGAACTGAATGCATTTGATACTAAAAGATATAGATGAAAATTCAAAACAAAGCAAAAATTAAGAAAACCAGTAAGCTGTTCATATTCACAATACCAGCAACTATTCTCATTAAACCAGGAACCATTCTGATTAAGTTTTCACTGAATTGGCAGTTGTAGTATTCTAGTGATAAAAACTTGGAAATACAATAATACCTCATTTATCTGAAATGACCAAGAAATTATGTGTTATGAATGACTGAAACTGTCATCACGAAACATTTTTTCATCATTTATATATGCTTTTCCCTAACTTACTTATTGTATTATATTAAAACAAATAAATTCCTTTAGGATTCAACATCATCATTAGGAATCAAATCAAGCAAACCAATCAAATTGATTGAGACTTGAAACTTCCAGTAATGGCAGCAAAAGAAGTGGATAAATAAACACTCCCACAGATATCAATTTTAAAAATTAGGATAGAATATATTATCAAAACTATTTAAAATCATTGAAAAGGATTTGAAGCAAGAGAGAGTTAACTCTCAAAAAAATTTGAAAATAGTAAGAAAATATATAGAAGTTTGTGTTTTTCTGGTTTGAAATTGTTGCCTATCAGCCCAGCATGGCATTGTTGGCAGTGGAAAATTTTAAGGAGAAACAGAATATTTTACAAAGCCCCAAAATGTCTCCTGCAAAATATTTATTAATTACTGTGGTGTTTTTAATGTATGCCTACAAATTTTTTCATACTCCTTTCTTCCAAAAAGTAGAGCTTAATTCAGCTTATACCCCCTCCTTTTCAATGTGGGCTGGACTTAGTGACTCATTTCTAACAAATAAGTATGGAGAGGGAAAAATACTAACTTTACAATGGGGAAATCCTGCAGGCAAGTTACAAAGTTAGCACCACCAATTATGTCATGTTGATATCATGTACCCACTGATAAGTGTTGAGATGGCACTTCAACACTGTGGTATTCTTCCCCTAAATCCTAAGCCCAGAATAACAATGGAAAATGTCAGACAAACTAAAATTGAGAAACATTCTGCAAAATACCTGACCAATATACTTTGAAACATGCCAAGATCATGAACGGCAAAAGAAGACTGAGAAACAATCACAGATTGGAGGAGACCAAAAAGTCATGGCAACTATATGCAACTGGACATCCTAGATTGGATTCTGGAACAGGAAAGGAACATAGTGGGAAAACTGGTGAAATCTGAATAAAATCTATAGTTAAAAGTATTGCACCGATGTTGATTTCTCAGTCTTGGTCATTGCACATGGTTTTGTTAACATTAGGAGAGGCTGGGTTAAAGATATGCAGGGAAATCTCTGTACTATCTTTGCAACTCTTCTGCAAGTGTAAAATTATTTCAAAATGAAAAGTTAAAGATAAAACAAAACAAACAAAAATATCATTTCTTATCTTACCTTGCACACTGTGAATGAGCTGAAAACTCAGAGCTCTCACTAATTTTCCAATTGCAGGAAGCCAGAAAAAGATTCATTACTACTGGCTCCACATTTGCACAGGAGCTGCTCCTCTATCCAGTATATGCTCTATCCAAGGTATGTTGTCAATTGCTATTGGATAGGATTTTGACAACTTCACATGTAGGCTGACACTTTGACCAACATTAGAAGAAAATATTTAAGAATTTTCAAATGAAGAGTGGAAAGCATGACTTGTTACCTGATTGGCAAAAGATCACCAAACCAGAGTGACAAAGAATATGGGAAGGATAGTTATCGGTTAAGTTGATCTAAAAGAGAGTCCCAAGAAGAATGGCAGGTGTCTTCCTTACAAACTGGATGATTGGCCTCCCTAGTACTCATCTTTATATTAGGATGTCCTAGGTTGTTTTCCCTGAATTCAAGAAGGCTCCCAGCTTGGAAAGTCAGAAAAAGTAAAGATATTTGCCTTTGAACATGTGAAAAGATGGTCATTAAAAGGCAAACAATCTTTGGAACGCAGATGTGCCTCAGTCTAAGACAAACAGTCAATGAAAGGACATGTTCTTATCAATCAAAGCAACAAGCAAATGAGGAGATGCATGTTTAGAAATTATGTATCACTTAATTTGCATAAGAAATAATACTATTTTTAAGAAAAAAGAATAATCCAGGCAGAAACAAATGACAAATAAAAGGAATTAGTTCAAGGAAATTAATAATTTGATAGATGGTGAGAAAATAAAAATTCATCCTAATCATAGAATTCCTAAGTTTGAAACAACCATGAAGATGGCTGAACCTGTCCATGTTATGGATGTTTCAAAGGAGAGATGAAAGTATAGACAAATCTATCTGTCTCATTTGGGGGATGAAATCTGGAGTTGTGATTTCCTTTAGATCTTGGAATCAGCAAATTATGGACAAAGTTCTATGGTCTCAGTTTCATAATTCGTAGTCCATACCATATAATGTTAGCCTAATTTTTGAATTAAAGAACAGTAAAAAATGATTCTTATTGAACACAACAAAGTACCATTTGTGCTAAACCCACTGTATATTTTTCTATGGAAATACCTATATCTAGAGTTTTTCAGAAATCATTTATTCTTTTTTTTTCACTTTTTTTTTTAAAAGATGCTTCGATTACATGAATGTTACAGAGACTATATAGGGGATTCCCATATGCCCTGCTCCCCACACCTCCCACATTTTCCCACATTAGCAACATGTTTCATCAGTGTAGTACATTCATTGCAATTGATAAACACATTTTGTAGCATTGCCACTAAGCACGGATTATAGTTTATATTGTAGTTTTACACTCTCCCATTTGACCCTGTAGATTATGGCCAGATATATAATGGCCTGTATCTGTCATTGTAATGTCATTCAGGATGATTCCTGAGTCCCAAAAATGCCCCCCTATTACACCTGTTTTTCCCTCTCCCTAAACCTAGAACATCCGTGGGTCACTGCCTCCACAACAATGGTATTTCTTCCAATGCTAGAATAACAATAAGTCTATAGTAGAATACTAGTAAGTTTATTTTAGTCCATAGTTCATTTTCCAATCCTGAGGACTCTGGGATGGTGATGTCCACTCCACCATTAATTGAGGGGGACTTTGATCCCATACATTCAATGGATGGGACTCTCTTGCTTGCAGTTGTAGGCACTCTCGGTTCCTTGGTATGTTGTTTGTCCATCATCTCCTCCCCGTTAGTTGTCCTGGTTGAGTGCATTGAACTGGAGAGTAGGTGTTACAACTCGGTTGAGTTTCAGGGATCAGCTGGCACATGGACAGCCCAAAGATTTAAGTCTTTTGGATGTACACCTACCAACTCTAGTACTAATTATAGGTTCAAATAGAAAGAAGAGTCATGAACAGGGAAACCACTTCTGAGTCTAACTCAGTCACACTGGGGAGCATAAATACCAGATTAGGGAACACTGGGAAGGAGCCAAATTCTTGAGCTATCTGCCCTGTTTATTCTTTTAAGCAAACAAATATTTCACCTTTCAAACATTTTTGCAAAATGCCTGTATTAAAGATAATGTCCCAGTTTAGCCCTTGCTAAATGAGCATACTGTCTAAATAAGTGAAGTATGCATTACTGAACCTTTCTGGTTGTTGATAAGAAGAAACATAGGAGAGGAATAAAGGAAGAAAAGAAGAAAGGAAGGAAGGGAAAGAGAGGAAGGGAGGAAGTAAGAAAAGAGGTGCACAAAGGAGGTCATCTTGGTCCTCTAGGGACCAATATGCATGTAATACACACATTTATATTCACTTCTTTCTTCTATTTTTAATTCAGGCTTTAAAATTGTCCAGACCAAAGAGAAAAAAGTACTTTTAAGTCACAAAATTCTACTCTATAGAGAGTGAAATAATGTGAAATAAATTTAAATACCAAGATATTTATACCAAGATATTTATTATGCCTTCATATTGAGTTCTTATATATATACTGCAAGATCATGAATTCCCATTTGAAAGATGAGGAGATTGAGGGACAGATGAAATTTCTGGACTTAAAGTAATAGAATTTGCTAACAAAAGATCTCCCTAATGTATTTCCTGTGGTAACCCTAGGTTACATTACTGGAACATAAATAATTTTGAGGCCCTAAAAGATTCAGTTTGCATCTTGTGTTTGCAAAATCTTTTCAATAAAATAACTTATTTTGGAATTTATATCAAGCTTTTCTAGTAATTAAATACTGATAAGTAAAATAAAATGGCCTCCTCATTGGGCATTGCCAGGAGGGACCCCTTTTTAAGAAAGGATTTTCCAGAAGATCAAAAGCATCATATGATGTCTTTTGCCTCCTCTAGAATTCCAAAGCACTTTCTGCAAATGACTCCTACAGTGCTAAACATGCTGTGTGTGTGCACTATGAACCTGTTCCACCATGTCTGTAGTTTCAACACCTTGAAATATGTCTAGCAGAACAACCTCATATAGAATAGTCACTTCATAATTGTTTGCTGTGTTACTGGAATACAAGTGGCTTATAAGTGGAATAGCTATTTAACAGGCTCTATACCTTGTTATTATGTACATTTCAAAAAATCAATTTTATTAGTCACTTTCATGAAATAACCCAGGACTATAAGATTCAGACTACCATCCTAACTTAAAAGATGCATCAAAACGCAATCTGTTAATTGATAAAAGGAAAATCTCTGATAGCATTTACCTGAAAAGGAAATTCTCTTCTTGATGGATAAATAGATCATCCCGCAAAGTCAATATGTACATAGAAGGCTTTAGTGAGGGTTAAGAAATTCTTATGTTTGAGAATTAGTAAATCTCATCTATTGGAATAAAAGCATTTATCCAGTGTACCAACAATCTTTCCTAGACAGATGAAAAATCTCTTTGTCTTTTTTTTTTTTTTTAATTAGGGCCAAACATTTATTGGCTTAGTTGTTCATTTCTCTTTTGTCCTTTCCTTTTATCACTTCCACTTTCTCTCTGTCCCATGATTTCTCCCTCTGAGCCTCCCTCCCTGTCTCCTTACTCCCTCCCTTCCTTTTTCCCTTCCTTCTATAGTTCTATCTAGACAGGACTGAATAATGAAAGTGAGACCTCTAGTGAGATTTCAAACTCAAAGGTCACTTCAATGAAAAGCCTCCCTTTTTACAAAAATTAGATTGTCTCCTGTTACATGATTTCTTAAGGCCCTATAATTGTCTATACTAGTACTTGTCACAATTGACTAGTTAAACTTGGGAAAATTGTATTTATATAAAATCATTTTCCACAACAAGATATTTGCTCTCTCTTATAGAAACTCAGGAAATTGTTTTGTTACTTATGTATTCTTAGAATTTCATATAGGAACTTGAATTTTAAGAAACTAATGTAATGCTATCAAGTTTCCTTCCTTCTTAGTGATATTCCTGAGCCATCAATGTTCATTGCCTATCAGGGGAATTCCACAGGTGGGATATTAGATCTACATTGTTAGAGCTCCCAATTTCAGTTCAGTTAGTCATATCAGTTACTGTGCTAGACATTGGGATGTGCAGATATCTACTTTTCTTGGAGGAGTTCAAAATATAAGTATGTGAGAAGAGGGGCAGCTGTGTATCCAAATAATTAGAAAACAGAATGGTAAGTGCAATGCGAGTTTTATGCTCGATTGAATGCAGTAAAAAATCCTGGGAATGACTAAATATTCTTAATGAGGGAACTATATCAACAAAATATACACCCGATTTTGCTGCAGTAACAAAGAACCCTAAAATCTCAGTGACTAAACTACAAAGGTTTTAGTGCTTGCTCATATCACGTGTCTACCACTCATCTCTTTTCCAGGTTGTCTTCCCGTCAGGACCCAGTCTGGCAGACGCTGCACCATCTCAAACACTGCTAGCTGTGGTGACAGGAAGAAGAGTATCCTAGAGGATCTCACACAGGTAATTAAATGTTCTGACTCAAAACTGTCATAACATCACTTCTGTCTGCAATGCTTCAGCCAGGTATAGGCATATGGCCCCAACGAACTTCAAAAAATGTCACAGGCAACTGAAATTAAAAATGCCCAAAACTAAATCACCCTTCTTCTCTAAAATTTGTTATCCTTCTGTATTCCTTTTCTCAGTAAATGGCTCCACAATCTAGCTAATGGCCTGGGCAGATACCTAGATGATATATTTATCTTTCTCTTCTTCTCCCACTTTCATTTAATCACCAAGTTCTATCTACTCTATATGTCACATATGGCTAGTATATGTTTTCTTCTCTCTGTCACCATTGTAAACATTACTGTCAAAAACCTGACCCTGGGAGCAGATGTGGCTCAAGCTTTTGAGTGCCTGCTTTCCCATATGGAAGGTCCTAGTTTCGGTTCCCCGTGCCTCCTAAAAAAAAGCAACAAGCAAAACAAATGGAAAAACCAACTCAACGGAGCTGATGTGGCTCAATGGTTGAGTGCCGGCTTCCCACATACAAGGTCCTGAGTTCAATCCTCAGCCCCAGAATCTAAAAAAGAAAAGAAAAGGAAAGAAACAAAAGCCTGACCCTTGGCATGATCGTTACCA
>JAQZBX010012188.1:0-41591 GCA_029593785.1 Cabassous unicinctus | reverse complement strand
GGTTTACTGGGCTTTGTATGTTTTTTCTATTCCTAAAGATTTAATGCAACTGATTTATTTAGCAGATTCATGCCATTGGGATGTAAAGAAACTTGGAACTGAACTCTGTTAAATTTCCCATTGCCATTTCTTTATGATAAATTTGATCTCTGCTTCTTTTGTGCATTGTTTTCAAGCTGCTGGGTAAACTTTTGTGTCCGAGGAAACAATCTCCATGGAAGACACCCTAACTCAAGTTTTGTGTGTTTTTAATATTGGAGGAACAGAGCTTGGCTGCTCTCAGCAATGGCCCATGAATGCGATGGTATTGTTGGCCACCCTGTGCTTTACGACAAAGAAATGAATAATAAACTCTATATGCAGCTTGCACAGAACTCATGTAGCCTGAGGGTTCAAGACACACTCATTAACCTTCCTCTGACAGTGAATTTGGATTTATGTGAGGCCAACATTATATTCCATTGTAGTCATGACCTGCCCATTCTCTTCCCTTGGTCCTGCTGTGATGTTACTACCAACCTCACGGGCTTGTCTACCCAACACTCATGCATATTTTGTTAACTTCTCCCGGATTGTCTTCTGCACATTTGCATTGTCCCCACATCCTCCACTGCCTCACCACAGGCAGAAGCAAGGCTTCTCCACTTGCTCCTCCCACCTCTTTGCAGTGAGCTTCTTCATTGGCTCAGCTTTATTCTCTCATCTCAGGTCGTCGCTGGAGTTGATAATCTTCAAAAAATAGGATATGGTCACTCCACTAGTGTATCCCTAAATGTATAGGCTGATAAGAGAAGCTGGTGATTGCAGCTCTGAGAAGAACCTTAGGGAAATATTTGTAATGTTTCAAATAGCACACTATGGATAGAGATGATGAAGAATTAGGTTATAACTACATGCAACTTGATATTAGGTGTGTTCATATGAAGTAGAATTTCTTGATTGCTGATGATCTGATATGCTGCAAGATGCCTTACAAATTAATTTACCCTCCCATATATTGATATTTTTTCTTCTGATAATTTGTATACTTTGAGATGTTAAATGAATAGTTTATTGATAAGACTAAACTTAATAATGTATAAGCATTAATCTTCCTTTTTTCCTCAAATGCCATTGCCTATTTTAGAAGGAGTTTTAAGATTTTGATATCTATTTATTAAAGTATTACAGTGTTTTATTTTCCTAGGCTGTTTAAGCATATTCCATGAAATGTTATTTTCTTTAAGCACAATATATTCACTCATGGCTAGAGTCTGGGAAGATGTCCAAATCAAGGCATTATCAAGACTTATTTTCTTCCCAAAACCATCTGCCATTAATGATTGGCTCTTTTGCCCCTTGGCAAGGCACATGGCATTATCTGCTGGTCTCTCCCTTCTCCCTTAGGTTCCATTTATTTCAGTTTCTTCCTTCATTGCTTGTGTCTGCTCTCTCTCTCTTGCTCTCTCTTGCTCTCTCTCTCTGCCTCCCCTTTTCCCTCCCTTCCCCTCTGTCTTCATTCTGTTTATAAAACATTTCAAGAATAAGATTAAGCCTTTCCCAACTGAAGTGGGTCACACCAAAACTGAAGTGACCTTATCAAAAGGTCCTACAATGCATTTACACCCACAGGAATGGATAATATTAAAGCTTATGTTTTCCTGGGGTACATACAGCTTCAAACCACAAACATACGTAGAGAAAAGTACATAGTGATTAGTGTACAGCATGATGAATTTTCTCAAACACAACACAATCATGAAATCAACAACATGAACTAGTACGTCATTTGACACACGATACTAAACACCAGAGTAATCTCTGTCCTACCTTCTAACATAATAGATACCTCTGCTTAATTTTCTTCCTTATACAGTATAAATTCCTTTATGCCTGACATGGTTTACTCAAGCTTACTTGGAGAATTAATCCATTTTGCTGTGTGTGTTTGTTCATTGTTCATATTCAAAGAACAATGGGGAATGAACAATGGACTAGAGTAGACTTACTGTTATTCTACTATAGAATTATTGTTGTTCTAGCAATGGAAGAACATTTATCATTGATGTGGAGGTAATGGCCACCGGAGGTTCTGAGGGGAGGGAGAGGGAAAAATCAGTGTTATATGGGGCATTTTCAGGACATATGAATTATCCTGCAGGATATTTCAATGACAGTTACAGGCCATTATATATCTTGTCATAACTTACAAAATTGTGCAGAAGAGTGTTTAAACCATAATGTAAACTATAATCCACATGTAGTGGCAATGCTCCAGGATGTGTTCATCAATTGTAACAAATGTGCCACACTAATAAAGGATGTTGTTAATGTGGGAAAGTGTGGAAGGGGTAGGAAGTGGGGCATATGGAATCCCCTATCTTTTTATGTAACATTTAGGTAATCTAAGTAACTTTTCCCCCAAAAAAATCTTAAGGATATTAAAAAAAGAAAAAAAAATCATGTGGGTTATGGGAAAATACAGCATTTATAAGATTTGGGCTATAGTTAGTAATATTTTGATGATACCATTTCATAGTTTCCAACAAATGTTTCACAACAATGTAAGTTGTTGGTGGTAGGGTAATATATGGGAGTCCTTTATGATGATATGCATGTTTGTTCCGTAAGTTCACAAATTTTACTGTATATTTGTTTTTTATTTATGTTCATGTATGAATGATACTCTTCAACAAAATTTAAATTAAAAAATACAGGAAAAAATATTACTTGGAGAATTAACCCTTGTTGTTGTGTGTACTTTTTGTTGTTCATTTTGAATGCTGAATTGTTCCTATTGTGTCAATATGTGAGTCATTGAGCCATTCTAATGTTGAACGATATTTGAACAGTCTCCTTTTCCCCCCTTTATGAGCAGGGTGGCTATGAGCATTCTTTTATATTGCTAGGAAAACATGGATACTTACTTTTTTTAATATAGAGGTAGCTTTGCTGGTTCCTACGCTAAGCATATTTTCCATCTTAATTGAAGCACTTTTCCAAGTTGGTTGCAAAAATGTATAAACCCACCAATAGTATATGAGAATTCCAGTGCCTCCATATTATAATTATACTTGTATTTTGTACATTTTTCATTTTAGAATTCTGGTGGGTGATTTGTGATTACATTGTGGTGCTAGTTTGCATTTCTCCAACAACTAATGAAATTGAGCACCCCTTCTTCTCCCACTCTGACTACCTTTCACTTTCATAATATTGTCTTTGCATAAACAGAAATTTTAATTTCAATATTGCCCCGCTTTTATTTTCCTTTAGAGTTTGACATTTTTGTTTCATTAAAAAATCTTTTGCTAGTCTAAGCTTATGGAAATAATATTCTGTATTATCTTCTGACAGTTTTAGCTTTTGTAAATCCCAAAAAATGATTATATTCTTGGAACTAATCCATCCTTGTGAGTTGGAACTCTTTGCATTAGATTCAGTTAAGGGACCTTTGTTAGATAACATTTGATTAGATTGCTTTAGGGATTTTGGTTGGGCTGTCAGTGAGGTATGACAGGTTAGGTCTCCACCCTCTTCCTGGAGTCTTGAATAAACTGAGAACTAAAGGAGAACACACAGAGAAAGACAGCTACCATTTTACTCTGCCATATGAAAGGACTCCAGGATGGCCTACAACTGCAGAAAGACAGAGAAACCCCAAGAAGCTGAGAGAGAGGCCAGAAGCTGGAATCAGAGGAGAGACTGAAGCAACGATTCCCCGAAGAGGCTAGGCCCACAAAACAGCTTGAAGATGAATGAGAAAGTGAGCATGGAGGAGGAAGTAGAGAGAGACTGAGAGGCCTGCAATTTTGTCTTGCCATGCATCAGGAGTCCAGGAACCAACAACCAACTTTGCAGTTTTAGCAAACTAAAACATCTTCTGAAAGCTTCATTACTTTACTAGTACCCACCTGGAATTGATTTCTTTCCATGATGTATGATAACGGTCCAGATTCTTTTTTTCCAAATGGAAACGAATTGACCCACCACCAATTCGTTTCCCACTGCACTAATGTGTTATCTTTATCACAAATAAGGCAAGTATATATATGTGTGTCTATTTGTGAAATTGTCATTTTGCTCAGTTGGCTTTTTTGTCTATTTTTGTCCCAATAACATGATGTGTTAATTATTATTTCATTATATTTGGTTTTATACTTGGTAGTGTAAGCGGTTTTCCCAAATTTATTCTTTTCAAGATTTCCTTGGCTGTATTAGCCTGAAAAAAGTGGTGCTGCTGCAAAGTACCAGAAATCTGTTGGCTTTTATAAAGGGTATTTATTTGGAGTAAAAGCTTATTTTTAAAAAAGTAAGTAAAAGCTTACTTTCCAAGGCTGTGGGAAGTCCAACTCAAGGCAACATAAGTGATGATTTCTCACCAAAGTCAAATGCCATGTATTGAAGCAAGATGGCCTGTGATCTCTGCCTGGTCTCTGTCTTCTCCTCCTGGCTCAACACTTCCCCTTGAGCTCCATGGGCCCACCTTCTTGAGGCTTCATGCTTAAGTGATCCTGTAGTCCTCTAGGTCCTTGCCTAAGGTTTGTTTCTTTCCAGACATCCTATAGCAGTCTCAAATATTCTGGTCTCTTCCCAAGGTCAGCTGGAAGCTATCAGGTAAAATGGTTCATCTCTCCTGGGGGCTCTCAGCTGTTTTAGCCTTCTCCCTTCTGTCACATGGCAGGATCAAAATAAAACTTGCTCTTCTTATTTGTCTGTCTGTCCTTGTGAGTCTGTTTATATCAGACCCAGCAAGGGGGTAGGGTCTCAACCTGAGTCAAGCCTTACTGACTTAGTCAAATCAAAGCCCTAAAGTGATCATATCAAGTAATCTAAGCAATGGCCTATCTGCTGAATTTAATGCAATCAAAGGGTAACACACCCAGAGGAATAGGTTTGTTTACAAACATAATTTTTCTCTTTTGGGGATTCATAAAACACTCTTGAATGGCCACACTAGGCCATCTTGGACATTTGTAATATCACATAAATTGTAGAATCAGCATGTCAAAACCAAAAATACCTAGTGTACTGACAGGGAATAAATCTATATAGCAAGGTGAAGAGTCAAGATTTTTATAATACTGAGTCTTCCATTTCATAGAAAAGTTATATCTCTCCATTTATTTAGGTATTTTAATTTTTCTCAAAAATATTGTGTGCATTTCTTGCACATATATTACTAGACATTTAGTGTTTCTTATTCGATTAAGCGGTATAACATTTAAATATCATTTTATAAGTGTCTTGTCAGTGTGTAGAAATGCAATTGATTTTTGTGTATCTAGTGATTCTGGGCCTAGTCAATAAAAGGTCTACATAAAAACTGATCTGATTTTGTCACTTAAAATTAAATTTACCTTTTCTAGAGTTTCATAAAAGTGGAATGATACAGCATATAATTCACAGTCTAGCCTCTTTGCTTACCATACTGTTTTTTGTTTTGATCCATGTTTATTCATTCTCTCACTTGATGATGGACATTTGTTCATGTCTATCTTTTGGCTTTTATGACTAAAGCTGCTACTAATAATTTAAAACTTTGTGTGAAGATATATGTTTTCCTTTATTTTGGATAAATAGCTAAGAGTGGAGTCACTGGGTCATATGATAATTGAATCACTAAGTTTTTTGGAAACCACAAAACTGTTTCCAAAATGGTTGTTCCATATTAAATTGACATCAATAGTGTATGAGAAATTCACTTGCTCTAAACCTCTCCCATACTTGGTAATGTCGGTCATTTAAATTATTTCCATTCTAATAAATTAAAATTTGTAAATGTATCTGATTATGGTTTTAAATTCCCTATTGCTAAGGATGTTAAATTCCTTTATATGTAGCCATTACTGGCTTATTTATCTTTTCTAATGAAACATCTGTTTGAATCTTTTGCTCATTTTTATTGAACTTTTGTGTTCTAAATATTGAGTAGTAGCAAGTTTTCAGATTAGAAAAACATTTTTGTCATATATATATAATGTGGTAGGCAATTTCTAAGCAGACACCAATGATCTCCAACTTTTTGTGAAAGTCCCTTTACAACCTCTTTTCCTTGATTGTGAACAGAAACTGTGGTAATTTCTACAAGTTGCCTTCTGGAATTTTCGTAGAAATTACATGATCCCATAAATCAATAGGATTTTGAGATGTTTTGATATTGCACGGACCCCATAAAATCATGTCTTTAGAGCTAATCAGTTCCTGGGGATATAAACCTATTGAAGGTGAGATCGTTTTCATTAGATTACTTCAGTAAAGCATGCCCTGGGATGAGTCTTAATCCTCTTACTGGAGTCCATTATAAATGAGATGGATATGGACCGACACACAGAAAACTAGAGAGGCTGAAAGAGAAAGCCAAAGGAAACAGGAAGCTGAAGCAATGATAACTGGAAGAGAAGGGAGATGAGCAGGCACCAGCATGTGCCTTGCCATGTGAGAGAGGTGTCCACTTTTCCAGCAACTAGTCTTTGGTGGGAAAAAACATGGCCTGATAAAGTCTTGATTTGAACATTTAGATGGATCAGAACTGTAAGCTTTTAAAATAATAAATCCCTTTTGTAAAAGCCAACCCATTTCTGGTATATTGCACTTCACTCCACCTGCTCCCAATTTCCAAAAGCATGTTCCTCATTTTCTCTAAAACTGTCCCAAGCAGCATGTTAAAAGTCCAGGTTTCTACTATCTGTCTATTTGGGCAACTTAGGCTTTTACTGACATTGTATACAGAAACCTTACAGCCTCCACCAGCTGCTCTATTTCAAAGCCTCATCTACATATATAGGAATTTGTTATGGCAACACTTAATTTCCATGTGCAAAATTCTGTAATAATTTTCAATTTCTCCATGACATATTACTCCAAAACTCAGTGGTTTAACATACTGGCTCACAGTTTTCTCAAAACGTTCATGACTCAGGAATCTGGGTAGGCTAATTTTGTTATATGGTTCTGGGTCTCTCATAATGCTGGAGTTGCCTCACGACTCAACTGCAAACGATGTAATTACTGGAGGATTGTGGAAACATGGCCAATGGGTTAGACATATAAATCTTAGCTCTCACTGAAACAACAAAGAAAAAGCTAGAGGCTACCGGTGGAACCTGCTTTGGGGTACAGCAAACCAGGACACTGCTTACCAGATCGCAGTCAGAGACACGAAGAAGCCACTTCTTCAATCGCAATGAGTGATTGTGAGTTTTTAAATCTCCCAGCTACTGGGAAGGGCTCCCCTTCACCAACCTCAAGATATTAAGTGAAGGTAAAATTCCTGGTGAATTGTATTTAACTGAGAGTAGAGAAGATGTTTACCTCCATGGGAAGGTGCTCTGAGTCATCTAGGAGTGTACTGGACAGATAGGGAAGCCAGGAATAATCAGGGGTTGCTTACCTTGGTGACGGGAAGGGAACACATACCTGGCCGTCAGGGAGGACAGACTAGGTGGAGACCCTGGCCCCCTGCTCCAAACGGGAATGTGACAGCAGATTCCCTGTGAGGAAGAAGGGTCTGGGAGAGTGGAGAGAGATTTTTGCAGTGAGTTTAGGCAGCTGGGCGCCACTTGGATATCGGAAGGGATCCCGATACATCACAGTGGAGGCAGAAACAGGTGGCGATCAACTCCACTCCAGCTGTCTGCAGGGGAGCTAACCTGCCCAAGGGAAAAGGCGAGGAAAGCCTTCTGAAAGGTTAGTCAACCTAAGGAACCAGAATAGTGCAATGGGAGAATTCCTGCCCAACGTATATGAGGTCCCTGTTTTGATTCCAGGCTATTCCTTGAAAAGAGTTCCACAGTGTTATGAGGCATCCAGCTGAAATTTTATGACAGGGAACATGTAGACATTTTCTTTGTATTAGCATTAATTGGATCTCCTATTTAAAAAAATAAAAAGGTCTTTTTTTTTATTGCCCTTACTTTACTCACTAAAACCCAGCTCAAAACCTGCAGAGGTCAGGCTGCAGGGTGAGTGATTAAGGAACACCAGCAGCCTGAGAAGATCCTTAGAGATCTAAGAAAAAATGTTTTTTTTCTGTGTTTATTATTATTTTCTTCTGTCTCCTTTTTTAAAAAAACAAGTTGCTGCTCCCTTGTGTCTTGCTTGTTTTGTATCCCCTCCCTTTCTCTCTCTGCTTGTTTATTTTTGCTTTTTCTTTCTCTTATTCTTTTGGTTACTGATCTATTCTACCTATGTTATTCCTTTTCACCCCTTCATCTTTTGTTTTCCAATGTTGTTCTTTCATTCCACTTCGTTTATTTGCCTCCATATTTTCTTGTTTGTATTTCTCCCTCTCTCCTTTTTTCTCTGTATACTTTCTCTTTTTTACTTTTTTCTTTCTTTCTTCTCTGTTTCCTTTTCCCCTCTTCTCACCATTCCAGCATTTGCATTAATTCTATATACTTGTTCCTCTATTTTGTTTCTTGCATCATTGTTTCAATTCCCCTTTCTAATCTTATTCCTCTGTGCTTTTTACTCCTGTTAATTTTTCAATTTCCTAGGTCTTGCATGTTTCCTCTCCTGTCTTTTAATAATAACATTACTATTATTTGTTTTGTCTTCCTATCTCTTTCCTTTTATCTGGTCCTAATTTTCTTGTTTCAAAGGAACATAGGCAGATCTCTCTCACAAAAACAGCTGACTGGGGCAGGATACTGCATAATTGAACTGTTTTGAGAACCCACAGAGTAGGAGACTTCAGGACATTGATCTGGAGGGAGCTGGAAGAAGAGATAAATTCCTCAAGTTGCTCCTGGCTTGATTCTTGGTTACTGTGTTCCTCCTCCTTGATGTCTCCTCTTCAGTGTATACAGATTTTGTATCCAAAGGCTTTCTGTTTTCCTTCCCTCATCATTCTATCTTGTGGTTTCTGTTGTTACTCTTACATTCAACCTCTCTTTGTTTAGTCCCCAGATTTTCTGGTTTTTATTTCTACCTCATCTATCCTGTTTTCTTTATTTTATTAACTTTTTTCTTTTTCTCTTTTCTTTTCTCTTTCCCTCTCTGCTCATCATACTGGCCTTTTAATTCACATTATATATTTTTTCTCTGTTTGGTGTCCCATTTCATTGTTGGTACCCCACTTGTCTATTCCTATTACTCTACACTGCTTACATAAGTTAAATATTCATTTTCCAAGGTCTTAAACAGTTCGTCTTCTAAAAATTACTATTATTATTACTATTATCCTTTTACTTACCTTAACTTTTTCACTTTCCTTCTCCCTAATATTTTTCTTCTAAGGGAACAAAAATAACAGCAACAGAATAGGATAAGTTATAAGTGTCAAAGAGAAAACTTAACACACATACAAAACACAGCAATTAAATGAAGCCATCGAGTAAAGAGAGAAGATAATCAACTGAATAAACCTATTAAGATAAAAAGATGACAAGAAGGCAACAAAAAATTACAAACCATAGAAAGAAACAAGAAGATATGGCTGAGTCCAATGAAAAAACTGAAAACCTGAAAGAGGTGCAGATAATTGAACAACTAATCAAAGCTGTCCAAACAAATAACATGGGTCAACTTAATGAAGTGAAGTTAGAGATTAAGGATACCAAGAAGACACTGAGAAAACATACTGAAGAAACTGTAAACATACATAAAAAGATAAAAAATATGATGGTGATGAATGGCACAATCCATGAAATCCAAAACACACTAGAAGCACATGAGAGTAGATTTGAATAGGTGAAGGAAAGAATTAGTGATGTAAATGACAGTACACCTGTAAACAAACAGATAGTAGAAAAGAGAGATAAAAAGATAGAAAAATTCAGCAGGGACTTAAGGATTTGAATGACAACACAAAATGCAGAAACTTAAGCATCATAGGCATCCCAGAGGGAGAAGAGAAGGGAAAGAGGATAGAAGAAGTGTAGGAGGAAATAATGGTTGAAAACTTCCCAACCCTATTGAGGGAGATGTATGTAAAAGTCCAGGAAGCACAGCGAACCCTAAACATTATAAATCCCAACAGGTCTACTCCGAGACATATACTCATCAAACTGTACAATGCTCAAGACAAAGAGAGAATACTGAAAGCATCAAGAGAAAAGATATCCATCACATACAAGGGAGGCTCAATAAGATTAAGTGATGATTTCTCATCTGAAACCATGGAGGCAAGAAGGCAATGGTATGACATAGTTAAGGTACTAAAAGAAAAAACTTTTAGCCAAGAATTCTCTATCCAACATAGCTGGCATTCAAAAAGATTGGAGAGTTCAAAATATTCACAGATAAACTGAAAGTAAGAGAGCATGCCAATAAGAAACCTGCCCTTCAAAATACTAATGGGAGTTCTGAAGGATGAAAGGAAAAATCAGGAGAGAGAGAGCTGGAGGAGAGTGGAAGAACAATTAAAAAGACAAAAGAGAAATAAAAGCAACATATGACATACATGACCCCAAAGAAATTAGGGCTAATGTAAATAATTCCTTGAGAGTAATAATAATGAATGGTAAAGGAATAAACTCACCAGTCAAGAGACACAGATTGGCAGAAAGTATTAGGAAATATGACCCACCTATGTGTTGTCTACAAGAACCCACCATAAACTAAGGACGTTGAAAATGAATGGCTGGAAAACAATCTTACAAGCAAACAATAACCAAAAAGGGCTGGAGTAGCTATAAAAATATCTGACAATATTGACTTTAAATTCAAAACTTTTGTGTGAGAAAAAGATGGACACTATATATTAGTGAAAGGGGTAATCTTTCAAGAAGAAAGAAAAATCGTAAACATTTACACACCTAATGGGAGTGCCTGAAAATACATGAGTCCAACACTGGAAATACTGTGGAGAAACAGATACCTCTACAATTAGAATGAGGGACTTTAATACACCATTATGACCATTAGTCAGAGCATCTCAACAAAGAATCCATAAAAAAATAAAGGCTTTGTTTAATACCTTAGAGGATCTGGACCTAATAGACATATACAGAACACTACAGCCAAATAAAGCAGGATATACCTTCTTCTCGAGGGCACATGGAACATACTCCAAGATAGACCACATACTATGCCACAGAAAAATCTCAATGAATTCAGAAAGATTGAAATTATACGGTGTAACTTCTGTGACCACAATGGAAGGAAATTGGAAATCAGTAAGGGCCAGAGAACAAGATTAGGAGCAAGGATATGGAAGTTAAACAAAACACTCTTAGACAAACAGTGGCTCAAGGAGGAAATCTCAAAGGAAATAAATAGCTACCTTGAAACAAATAAAAAGGACAACACAACATAGCAATACCTATGGGATGCAGCAAAACCTGTATTGAGGGAAATTCATAGCCATAAATGCATATATCAAAAAAGAAGAAAGACCTAATACCAAAGACCTAACTGCACACCTGGAGGAACTGGAAAAACAACAACAAACTAACCACAAAGGAAGAAGAAAAATGGAATTAAGAAAGATCAGACCAGTACTAAATGAAATAGAAAATAAGAGACCACTAGAAAAAAATAAAAACAAAAGCTGGTTCTTTGAGAAGATCAATCAAATTGACAAACCTTTAGCCACAGTAACAAAGAAAAAAAGAGAGCAGATTCAAATACACAGAATAAGCAATGAAGAAGGAGATTTCATCACTGACCCCACTGAAATAAAGAGTATCATGAGAGGATACTTTAAAAAATTATATGCCAACAAGAATCATAACTTAGAGGAAATTGACAAATTTCTAGAAACTCACAAGCAGCCTACATTGACAAAAGAATAAATTGATGAACTCAGCACACCAATTACATGTAAAGAGATTAACTGAGTCATCAAAAACCTCCCAACTAGGAAGAGCCCAGGACCAGATGGCTTCACAGGTGAATTCTACCAAACATTCTGGAAAGAGCTGATACCAAATCTGCTTAAACTCTTTAAAAAAATAGAAGTAGAAGGAAGATTGCCTAACTCACACTATGATGCCAACATTACCCTAATACCAAAGACAAACAAACATGCCGTAACAACAGGAAATTACAGACCAATCCCTGTAATGAACCTAGATGGTAAAATCCTCAACAAAATGCTTGCTAATAACATTTTTTTAAGATTTATTTATTTATTTATTTAACCCCCCCTTGCTGCTTCTGCTTGCTGAGTCCATTAGCTGTGTGTTTTCTCCGTGTTTGCTTATCTCCCCCTTGCTGTGAGGTCCCGCTGCATCAGCGCACTGCACCATGCAGGCTGGCCAGCCCTCACAAGGAGACCCCGGGAAACAAACCCGGGACCTCACACATGGTAAACGGGGGCTCTATCGATTGAGCCACACCCGCTTCCTGTTGTGAGGTCTTGTTGCATCAGCCCACCAGGCCGCGCGGGCCAGCCTGCCCTTACAAGGAGGCCCCGGGAAGCAAACCTGGGGCCTCCCATATGGTAAACGGGAGCTCTATCGATTGAGCCACACTCGCTTCCCGCTAATAACATTTAACAACATATAAAATGAATTATACACCATGACCATTTGGGTTTCATCCCAGATATTTGAAGATAGATCAAAAGAAGAAAATCAATCAACTTAATACACCACATAAACTGATTGAAAGAAAAAAAAATTGCATAACCATCTCTATAGATGCAGAAAAAGCATTTGACAAAATACAACACCCTTTCCTGATAAAATTACTGCAAAAGATAGGAATAGAAGGGAACTTTCAGAACACGATAAAGGGTATATATATGAAAAACACACACCTAACATCATATTCAATGGTGAAATCCAAAAACCTTTCCCTCTAAGATCAGGAACAAGACAAGGATGCCCACTATGACTGCTCCTGTTTAACATTGTGTTAGAAGTACTTGCTTGAGCACTGATTCAAGAGAAAGTTTGAAAATCATCCAAATTGGAACAGAAGAAGTGAAAAATTCACTGTTTGCAAACGACATGATCCTATACATAGAAAGACCTGAGAAATCTACAACAAAGTTTCAAGGACTTATAAATGAGTTCATTAAATCACAGGCTATAAGATCAATGCTAAAAATCAGTAACATTTCTGTACACTGAAAATGAGCAATGTGAGGAGGAAATCAAGAAAAAAATACCATTTACAATAGTACCTAAAAAATCAAATACCTTGCAATAAATTTAACTAAAGATGTAAAGGATTTATATACAGGAAACTACACAAAAATGTTAAAGAAAATCAAAGAAGACTTATATAAATGGAGACTATTCCCTGTTCATGGATAGGAAGACTAAACATCATTAAGATGTCTATCCTACCCAAACTAATCTACAGATTTAATGTAATCCCAATTAAAATGATCTCAGCATTTTTTACTAAGTTGGAAAAAAACACTACAAAATATATTTGGAAGGTTAAGAGGCCCTGAATCATCAAAGACATATTGAAAAAGAAAAATGAAAGTGGAAGTATAATACTACCTGAATTTAAACCATACCACAAAGCTACATTGGTCAAAACTGCATGAAGAGAGACAGCAGCTGCAGGCAGGATAATCGCGTCCATCTTCCCCATAGGATATAAGCCCCCTCTCACATGGAAATGGAGTGGACTTCACCATCCCAGACACCTCAGGATGGGGAGGGAGAGTTATGGAAGAGAGTGGACTTACTTTGATTCTACTATAGACATATTATAAGTCAAGCAATAGAAGAAAGTACAACATTGATGTAGAGCCAGTGGCCACTGGATGCTCTGGGGGCAGGGAGAGGGAAAAGCAGTTGTAATGCAGGGGCTTTTTTGGGACTTGGGTATTGTCCTGAGTGACATTGCAATGTCAGATATAGGCCGTTTTATACCATCATATAACATGCAAAAATCTGTGTGAGGGAGTGTGGTCTACAATGTGAACTATGGTCCATGCCTAATGTTAAAACCCCAGGATATGTTTATCAATTGAAATTAATGTGCAACACTAATGAAGGGTGTTTATGTGGGAGGTTGTGAAGTGTGGGAAGTGGGGCATATGGGAATCCCTATATTTTTTTGTGTAATATTTATGTAATCTAAGTATCTTTTAAAAAATAAAAATAAATAAAAATAAAAAATAAAAACTGCATAGTATTGACACAAGGATAGACATACCAACAAATGGAACCAAACTCACAGTACGGATATAGATCCTTGCATATACAGTTATCTGATATTTGACAAGGCCAACAAGCCAACTTAACTGGGAGAGAATGCTGACTTCAACAAATGATGCTTGGAGAACTTGATATCCACCTCCAAAAGAATGAGAGAGGAACACCATTTCACACCTTAAGGAAAAATCAACTCAAGATGGATCAGAGATCTAAATATAAGAACCAAGACCATAAAGACCTTGGAAGATAATGTAGGGAAGCAGATGTTTCCCTACTTTGGAATAGGAAATGGTTTCATGAACTTCACACCCAAAGCACAAGCAGCAAAAGAAAAAATAGATACATTGGATCTCTTCAAAATTAAAAAAAATTTTCACTTCAAAGGGCATTGTGAAGAAAGTAAAAAGGCAGCCTAGTCAATGGAAGAAATATTTGGCAATAATATATGATAGGTGCCTAATATCCTGCATATATGAAGAAATCCTACACCTCAAATATAAAAAGACAAACAACCCATTTAAAAAATGGGCAAGCGACCTGAGAAGACACTTCTCCAAGGAAGAAATACAAATGGCTAAAAATCACATGAAAAGTTGCTCAACATCACTTGCTATTAGGGAAATGCAAATGAAAACTACAATGAGATACCATCCTACACCCATTAGAATGGCAGCTATTAAAAAAAAAGCAAACTCTAAGTGTTGGAGAGGATGTGGAGGAATGGGAACCATCACTCACTGCTGGTGGGAATGAAGAATAGTCCAGCCATTGTGGAGGACAGTTTTGCAGTTCCTCAAAAAACTAACTACAAAACTTCCATATGATCCAACAATTCCACTGCTGGGTATATACCCAGAAAAATTGAAAGCAAAGATACAACCAGATATATGCACACCAATGTTCATAGCGGCATTATTCACTATTGCCAGATGTTGGAATCAACCCAGGTGCTCATCAACAGATGAATGGACAAACAAAATGTGGTGCATACATACAATGGAATATTACTCCGCTGTAAGAAGGAATAAAGTGCTAACACAAGAGATAACATGGAATAATATTGAGGACATTTTGATAAGTGAAGCAAGCCAGGCATTGAAGGATGAACAGTACATGGCCTCATTTATTTGAATTAAGCAAATTGAACAGGCTCAGAGAGCTATTGTCTAGAATATAGGCTTACAAGAAATAGAAAGGGAGAAGAAGTTTTTGAGCCAACACTCATATGGACATATCTACAGTAAGTTGAAAGTGTGTAGTTGCGTATTGAAGGGATATGACAGGAGGGTAGTGATAATATTGCATAGGGTGGTGCAGGGCTGACAGGTGGGTAGATTGGGATGGGTGGGTTGGAAGGTCCAGGGTACTTGGGGGAGGGTTAGGTGACAGACCAGGGGAACACTGCAGATTTGTGGGTATATTGTTGAAAGTACAATGTTGGGAATGCTCTTATGACAATATGACAAGGAAAGGTTACTGGTTTAGGGTGTTGGATGGGGGGGGCATTCGGAAAAGGGTGCACCTGGAGCAGGCTTCTAGGTAGTGTGTGAGTGATCATTCTGTCATAATGTGATATATCAGTGGGTGAAAACCCACATAATGAGTGGGAAGGAGTTGGACTCCTATCCTTGGGAGGACCAATTTGTTCAGAAATAGACAGGCAGGAGTCTCTAAAGAGAATTGGAAGTTCCTAACAGGGGAGGACAAACCAGTGTGTCAAGACCTCAGTCTTGTTGCATGTAACTATGAATCTTGTCATCCAAGGAGTGAAGACAGGGTGTCTCCATGAGCACTGAGGGAGGGGGAGGGAGGAATAGAATGGATCAAACGGGGTATTTACTGGGCAGTGGAAGTGTTCTACATGAACTTAAAATGATGGACACAAGACATGGTAAATATCATCAAAATTTATAAAAGTGTGCATTCTAAAATGTAAACCATATTGGGAAACATTGACTATGTTTAGTAGCTATGTTTCACTATTTGTATATCAGGTATAACAAAGATACCATCCACATATAAAAAGGAATTAATATGGGGGAGAGGAAAGGGGGACGATGTTGGGTATATGAGAATCTTCTGTATTCTGTGTGTGACTATCCTGTGACTTAAACTTCTTTGCAAACAAAATGAAGAATAGTGAGTCACTGGGGAATGAGTGGGGGAAGGTGCCATGGTACAAACAGGACACCAGACATGGAGTAATGAAAGGCAAAATGTCAAAAAAAAGGTTTTTTTTAATATTTTTCATTTTTTTAATATCCCAATCTTTTAATTTAATTTTATTTTTTGTTGTTTTTTTAGTTTTTATGTATTTTATTTCTTATATTTAAAGTTATTATTAAATATAATAATTACATTTAGCACTTATATTATTGTTTCATATTCCTATTAATTTTATTCAGCCATTATAATGGCTTCATTTTTGAAGAAGCTTTGGATCACAGAAGGGTTATAACTGGTGTGGGAGAGGGTCATTGCTTTGGGGTGTTAGTGATGGGGGATGCATGAAAGGAAGTTAACCTGAGAATACATATAACGTATGTGAAAATGTTCAAATGTTCATGGGACATTGTCACAGTGGGTGGAGAGTCACACAATAACAGAGAATACTGAATTCACATCCTGGAGAGCTCTGCCACATTCCCTAAGGGAGCAGCAACAGTCTCCCAAGTGCAGGGATAGTGGACTGTGAAGGATGATCCACTGATGGGCCCTTGATATTGATGACGAGGCTTATGAACCTTTGCTCTTGAAATTGATACTTCACCTATTGTTATGAGATACCTAAGGGTTGCCTCCTGAGAGCCTCCTTGTTGCTCAAATGTGGCCTTTCTCTAAGCCAAACTCAGCATATGAATACATTACCTCCCCCCCCCAGTGTGGGACATGATTCCCAGGCATGATCCTCCCTGGCGCCAAGGAAATGCTACCAAGCACCGACTAGCAATGCAACTGGAAAAAGACCTCAAATAAATGAGGGAAAAGGTAAAAACAAATGAATCTATATGGCTAAGAGACTTCAAAGTGAGTCAGGAAGTCATCCCAGAGGTAACGCTTATGCATATCTCAGCAGGATCTCATAGACTGCCAAAGTGCATACTCCCCCAAATAGTGGGGCTCCTGAGGGCTCTGGAGATACCCAGGTTATATGGTCAGGGTAGATAGCTCTGGAGTTTGATTCCTTGTCTGTCGGCCCTTCTTTGGAGTTTGTGCTCCTGAGAGTGTCAGAGTTGGACTCAATTATGTCTTCCCTGCACATGGCTCACTGTCCCTTCTATTTAAATCTATTCTTGGTGCTGAAGTTTGTTGGTCTATGTACAGAGACTCAGGTCTTTGGGCTGTCCATGTGCCAACTGGATTTGGAACCACAACAGAGTTACAACACTTACCCTACCCACTCATTGGACTCACCCAGGACAACTGGCAGGGAGATGATGATGGACAACATCCATCACAGGGAATGGAAAGAGTCTGTAGCTGCTGGCAGGATAGTCCCTTCCATCTCCCCCATGGGATATAAGCTCTCTCTCGATTGGAGGTGGATTGGATGTCACCATCCCGAATCCTCTGGATTGGGAGAAAAGCTATGGACTAGAGTGGACATACTGGTATTCTATTATAGATGTATTGTGATTCTAGCAATGGAAGAAATTACAACATTGATGTGGAGCCAGTGGCCACTGGAGGCTATGGGGGCAAGGAGAGGGAAAAACAGTTGTAATATGAGGGCTTCTTTGGGACTTAAGAATCATCCTGAGTGTTGTTGCAATGACAGAAATAGGCCATTATATATCATGACATAGATGCAGAACTCTATGGGAGACAGTGTAGACTACAATGCGAACTCTGTTCCATGCTTAACGGCAAAGCCCCAGGATGTATTTATTAATTGCAATGAATGTGCCACACTAATGAAAGATGTTCATGTGGGAGGGTGTGGGATGTGTGGGGAGTGGGGCATATGGAAATCCCTTTATCTTTTGTGTAACATTTATGTAATCTAAGTATCTTTAAAAAAAAATGAGGTTAATTTCAATCTTTAAGAACATGTTTAAATATTGCCTTTTATCCTTTGCTTCCAATAAATACTACTTTGTAATAAAAAAAAATCTAATCACTAGTTCAATCACATGGTTGACTAGAGATTTCATCTTCTCATGGACTGTTGGATTGCATCCTCAGTTCCTCACAGGCTCTTGGCTGGAGACCTCCATTGGTTTCTCACCATGAGGAATTATGTAAAACCCTTCACAACATGGAGGCTTGCATTGTCAAAAAAAGCATACAAGGGGGTAATATGGACAAAAGCGAGGGAGTATTAACAGAGCAAATGTTACAACCTATTTAACTTCATAAAATATTACTTCCCATCACTTTTTCCATTCTATAGAAAAAAACACTAGTTTCAGCCCATATTCTAGGGGAGAGAGTATGCAAGGACCTAAATACGAGGAGCTGGGATCCATGTAAGAGGAGATTTCCCTCACAAATGCATCTAAAAAATATGAAATACTTTGAGATAATCTGACAAAGGATGTGAATGATCTGTACAATGGAAGCTATAAAACATTGTTGAGAAAAATAAAGGAATATTTAGATAAGTAAATAAATACACTGTTTTTGTGGATCAGAAGAAGCTATCTTATTAAGATGTCAGTTTCCCCCAAAATAATCTGTAGATTCATAACAATCCCAAAACAAAGCCTTGCAGGGGAAGGACATTGTCAGGGGAAAAAGGCCTCTGAACCACTCTTGCGTATCCTGAAGAACAATACACAAGGATCCAGGGAATGATGCCTGCTCAGAAAAGACTTGAGAAGATTTCCAAATGCTCAAGCCTTGCTGACCTACTCACTGAGACATAGGTGTACACTGCCAGCTAAGCATAAGCATAGGAAATGTGCAAAGCCTTGGAGAGAATTTTCCTCATTTATTTGTTTTTATCTTCATCTTCTCTTTACCTTCCTTTTGTTCAAGGCATCTAGAATATCTCTCTCAAACCACTACCTAAGGACTAATATCCTGGACCAGATGCTTGTGGCCACCCATGACAAAGGCCATAGACTTAAAAATATTATATCTAAAAAAAAATCACTAAACTAAAAATAAACCACACACACACAAAGACCAGCAACAATAAACCCAGGGAATGGTTACAAGAGTTGCCACATTATATTATTCAAAATGCACCACATTAAACAATTTATGAGTCATGCAAAGAAATAAGAAATTATAGCCCATTCATAAGGGAATGAAAAGAATTAATATAAACTGTAAGGGAGGAAGCCAAGATATTAGCTCCATTAGAAAAAGACGTTGTCAACTCTTTTACTTTTTTAATAATATTTTTTATTTTTTAAGAGATACTTAGAATACATAAATGTTACACAAAAAATATAGGGATTCCCATATGCCTCACTCCCCATACCTCCCACATCCTCCCACATAAACAACATCCTTCATTAGTGTGCACATAAATTGCAATTGATAAATGCATCCTGGGGCATTGCCACTGAGCATGGATGATAGTTCACGTGGTAGTCTATACCTCTCCCACGCAGTTTTGCAAGTAATGGGACAATATAAAATGGCATATATCTGTCATAGCAATGTCATTCAGAACAATTCCCAAGTCCCCAAAAAGCCCTCCTATTACACCTGTTTTTCCCTGTCTCTGTCCCCAGAGCCTCCAGTGGCCACTGCCTAGAAATCAATGTCATAATTTCTGTCATTGCTAAAATCACAATATGTCTATAGTAGAATACCAGTAAGTCCAATCTAGTCCCTAGTTTATTCCCCAATCCTGAGGATTCTGGGATGTTGATGTCCACTCCACCTCTAACTGAGAGGGGGCTTTGATCCCATACGGCCAATGGATGGGACTCTCTTGCTTGCAGTTTAGGCACTCTCATTTCCTTGGTATGGTTATTGTCAATCATTACCTCCTTGTTAGTAGTCCTGGGTGAGTCCGAAAACTGGAGAGTGAGTGTTGCAAGTCTGCTGAGGCTCTGGGCCAAGCTGGCACATGGACAGCATAAAGACTCCAGTCTCTTCGACACAAACCTGCAAACTCCAGCTCCAAGTATAGGTTTAAATAGAAGGGACAGATGAGGCACTTGTAGGGAACCCAAAATTGAGTCCAACTCTTTCACTCTCAGTAGCACAAACACCAAAGTAGGGTCCATTGGCAAGGCCCCAAACTCTGGAGATATCTGCCCTGACCATAGGACCTGGGTGTCTCCAGAGTCCCCAGAGTCCCACTATTTGGGGTAATAGCCACTTTGGCAGTCTTTGAGATCCTGCTGAGATGTTCATATGTGTTACCTCTGTGGTGACCTCCTGATTCACTTTGAAGTCTCTTAGCCATATAAATTTATTTGTTTTTACCTTTTTCCCCATTTATTTGAGGTCTTTTTCCAGTTGCATTGCTAGTTGGTCATTGGTAGCAGTTCCTTGGTGCCAGGGAGGCTCATTCCCAGGAATCATGTTCCTTGCTGGGGGAAAGGTAATGCATTCATATGCTGAGTTTGGCTTAGAGAGAGGACACATTTGAGCAACAAGAAGGCTTTCGGGAGGCAACTCTTAAACTAGGCTAAGTTTCAATTTCAAGAGCAAGGGCTCATAAGCACAGTTATCAATATCAAAGGCCCATCAGTTGATCATCCTCCTTAGCCAGTCATTGCCCCTGTACTTGGGGGACTGTTGCTGGTCCAATAGAGAGTGTGGCAGAGCTCTCCAGGATGGGAATTCAATATTCTCTCAGTTACTCTGTGAGTCTCCACCCACTATGACATTGCCCTTTGCACTTTTGAACATATTTTTATACGTTATATGTATGCCCAGGTGAACTTCCTCCCATGTATCCCCCATCACTGACACACCACACCAATGATCCTCCCCTGCATCAGTTGTAACACTTCTGTGATCTGAAGCTACTTCAAAAATGGAACCAATAAAATAACCAAATACAATTCATTAGAAAATGAAATAATAATGATAGGTTTACATATAAGAAATAAAATACATACATTAAAAAAAAATAAAATAAAAAAGACTGGCATATTAAAAAGTAATGAAAATGTTTTTTTTTAAGTTTCTTGACATTTTGCCTTTCATCATGATAATATTTGTTGTCCAGTATGTGCATTGACATTTTCTTCCATTTATTACCCAATGTCTTACTTTTCTTCACTTTGTCTTCAAAAAAGTTTTAGGTCACAGTAAAGTCACATATGGAAGACAGGGGACTCCCATATACTTAAGATCATCCCCTTTTCCCTCTTCCCATATTAATATCTTTTTATATGTGGATAGCACCTTTGTTACAACTGATATACAAATATTGAAACATACCTACCAACCATGGTCAATGGTTTACTTCATTATTTACATTTTAGTCCATACACTTTTATAATTTTTGATTATATTTAACATAGCCTGATTCCATCATTGCATGATCATGTAGAACATTTCCATTGCCCACTAAATCCCGCCTGTTGCATCTATTCTATTCCTCCCTCCCCCTGCCCTCAGGGCCCATCGCGATCACCTGGCTTCACTCCTTGGATAACAAGATTCATAGTTGCTTCCAGCAATACTGTGGTTTTGACACACTGGTTTGTCCTCCCGTGTTAGGAACCAACCATTCTCTCAAGAGAATCCCACTTCTCTGTGAACAAAAGAGTCCTCCTGAGGATAGGAGTATGTTTTAAAGTCAGGTAATGTGATTCCTCCAATTTCATTTTTCTTTTTCAATATGTCTTTGGCTATTTGGGGCCTTTTACCCTTCCAAATAAATTTTGTAGTTACTTTTTCCAAATCAGTAAAAAATGCTGAGTTGCTCTGTATTGGGATTGTGTTATTCTATAGATTAATTTGGGTAGATTAGACATCTGAATGATTTTTAGTCTTCCTATGCATGAACAGGGAATATTCTTCTATTTATTTAAGTCTTCTTTGATTTCCTTTAATAATGTCGTGCAGTTTTCTGTGTATAAGTCATTTACATCTTCAGTTAAATTTTTTTCTAGTTATTTGATTATTTTAGTTATTGTAAATGGTATTTTGTTCTTGATTTTCTACTCAGATTGCTTTTTATTGCTGTACAGAAATGCTACTCAGTTTTGAGCGTTGATCTTATAGCCTGTGATTTTACTGAACTCATTTATAAGATCTAGAAGCTTTGTTGTAGATTTCTCATGGCTTTCTATATAGAGGATCATGATATCTGCAAATAGTGAAATTTTTTATTCTATCTTCCCAATTTGGATGCATTTTATATCTTTCTCTTGCCTCAGTGCTTGAGGAAGTACTTCTAAGACAACATTAAATAGGAGCAGTGATAGTGGGCATTCTTGTGCTGTTCCTGATCTTAGAGGGAAAGATTTTAAGATTTCATCATTGTGTATGAAGTTAGCTGTAGGTTTTTCATATTTACCCTTTATCATGTTCAGAAAGTTTCCTTCTATTCCTTTCTTTGCAATGTTTTTATTATGAAAGTGTGCTGTATTTTTTTAATGCTTTTCCTGGATCTATAGAGATGATCATATGATTTTTATCTCCAGATCTGTTTATGTGGTGTATGATATTGATTGATTTTTTTTTATGTTGAACAACCCTTGCATATCCAGGATGAAACCTACTGGTCTTGGTGTATAATTCACTTGATGTGTTGTTGAATATGACTAGCAAGTATTTAGTTGAGGATTTAACATATTTGTTCATTACAGATATTGGTCTGTAATTTTCCTTTCTTGTGGCATCTTTGTTTGATTTTGGTATTAGGGTATTGTTGGCATCATAGAATGGGTTAGGCAATATTCCTTATTCTATTTTTTGGAAGAGTTTAAGCAGATTTGGTGTCAGCTCTTTCCAGAATGTTTGGTAGAATTCAGCTGTGAAACCATCTGGTTCTGGGCTCTTCTTAGTTAGGAGGTTTTTGATGACTAAGTCAATCTCTTTGCTTGTAATTAGTGTGCTGAGTTCATCAATTTATTCTTTTGTCAATGTAGGCTGCTTGTGAGTTTCTAGGAATTTGTCCATTTCCTCCAAGTTATCCTTCTTGTTGGCATATAATTTTCAAAGTATCCTCTGATGATACTCTTTAGTTCTGTGGGGTCAGTGGTGATATCCCCTGCCTCATTTCTTATTCTGTGTAATTGCATCTGCTCTCTTTTTTTCTTTGTTAGTTGGGCTAAGAGTTTTTCAATTTTATTGATCTTAAAGAACCAGGATTTGGTTTTGTTTATTTTTTCTTGGGCTTTCTTATTTTCTATATCATTTAGTACTGCTCTTGTCTTTGTTCTTTCCTTATTTCTACTACCTTTGGGGTTAGTTTGTGGTTCTCTTTCTGAATGCCCCAGGTGCTCCATTAGGTCTTCAGGATCAGCTCTGTCTTCTTCTTTGATATATATATATATATATGCATTTATGGCTATGAATTTGCCTCTAGGTACAGCTTTTGCTTCCTCCATTATATTTTGATATGCTGTGTTGTCATGTTCATTCGTTTCAAGGTAGTTACTGATTGCTTTTAAACTTTCCTTCTTGACCCACTGTTTGCCTAAGAGTGTTGTTTAATTTCCATATCTTTGACCCTAATCTGATTTCTCGCCCTTACTGATTTCCAGCTTCATTCGACTGTGCTCAGAAGAATTACTTTATATAATCTCAATATTTCTGAATTTATTGAGAATTTTTCTGTGTCCTCTCATGTGATCTAACTTGGAGTATGATCCATGTGCACTCAAGAAGAATGTATATCCTTCTGTATTTGGGTGTAGTGTTCTGTATATGTCTATTAGATCCAGATCCTCTAATGTATTATGCAAAGTCTTGGTTTCTTTTTTGATTCTCTGTTGAGATGTTCTGTATAATGGTGATAATGGTTTATTAAATTCCCCCACTATAATTGTAAAGGCATCTATTTTCCCCCTTAGTTTTTCCAGTTTTTGCCTCATATATTTTGAGGTGCCCCAGTTAGGTGCACAAATGTTTATGGTTATTCTTTCTTCTTGATTATTACCCCTTTTACTATCATATAGTTTCCATCTTTGTCTCTTAAAATAGTTTTGCCTTTAAAGTTTATTTTGTCTGATATTAGTATAGCTACTCCTGCCCTTTTGGGTATTGTTTCCTTGTAAAATTCTTTTCCAAACATTCACCATCAGCCTCCATGTATCTCTGGGTCTAAGGTGGCTTTCTTGTAGGTAACAAACAAATGGGTGATATTTGTTATCGACTTTGCCAATCTGTGTCACTTGAATGATGAGTATAATCCATTTACATCCAGTGTTATTACTCTTGAGGAATTACTAACATTAGCCATATTTTCTTTGGGTTTATGTATGTAATGTTGTTTTTATATGTTTTTGGTCTTTTTAGTTGTTCTTACACTGTCCTCCAACTTTCTCATTCCTGTTTTTTCCTTTCAACCTGCAGAACTCCCTTTAGTATTTCTCAAAATGTAGGCTTCTTATTGGCATGTTCTCTTAACTTCTGTTTACCTGTGAATATTTTGAACTTTCCATCATTTTTGAATGATAACTTTGCTGGATAGAGAATTCTTGGCTAGAAGGTTTTTCTTTTAGTACCTTAACTATGTCATACCATTGCCTTCTTGCCTCCATGGTTTCAGATGAGAAATTAGCATTTAATCTTGTTGAGCTTCCTTTGTATGTGATTTTTATCATTTCTCTTGTTGTTTTCTGTATTTTCTCTTTGTCTATAGCATTGGGCAGTTTGATGAGTATATGTCTTGGAGTAGACCTGTGGGGATTTATACTGTTTGGGGTGCACTTTGCTTCCTGGACTTGTACATCCATCTCCATCAATAGGGTTGGGAAGTTTTCAGCCATTATTTCCTCCAACACTCCTTCTATCCCCTTTTCATTCTCTTCTCCCTCTGGGACGCCTATAATGTGTATGTTTTCTGTTCTGTTTTGTCTTTGAAATCTCTAAGTCCCTGCTGGATATTTCTATCTTTTTATCTAACTGTTCTATTATCTATTTGATTTCAGATGTACTGACTTCCACATCACTATTTATTTGCTCTGCCTGTTCAGCCTACTGTTATGTGCCTCCAGTGTTTTTTTGACTTCTTGGATTATGCCATTCATCACCATCATATCCATTATCTTTTTATGTATGTTTACAATTTCTTCAGTATATTCTTCAAGTGTCTTCTTAATATCCTCAATCTTCCTTCCCTTCATTAATTTGGTCCATGGTATTTGTTTGGACAGCTTTGATTAGTTGTTCAATGTTCTGCATCTCTTCCTGGTTTTTAGTTTGTTCATTAGACTGGGTCATGTCTCCCTATTTCTTAGTATGGTTTGTAATCTTTTGTTTCTGTCTGTTCATCCTTTTCTCTTTTGGGTTTATTCAGTTGATTAGCTTCTTTCTTTACTCTAGGGTTTTATTTAATTGCTGTTTTTGTCTCTGTGTTAAATTTTCTTTTTGACACTTTGTTATGATTCTATTTCCTTGCTGTTGTCTATATTCCTTATTTTGGATTCTTCATGTCCCTGACCCTCACTCTTTTGGGAGTTGGTAAGCAGTGTCCTGATCTGCTGTACCCCAAAGCAGGTCTCCATATCATCCTCTGGCTTTTTCTTTGTTGTTTTAGTGAGAGCTAAGCCTTATCTGCCATATTGGGTGGCCATGCTCCCCCAATCTTCCTAAGTGAACTCTTTTAAATGTCCTCAAAGTGCTAAAAGAAAGCATATGCAAATGACTAAAGAAAATCTCCACAAATAGAGACTATAAAAAGATAGAAATTAGAAAAAACACCAAATTCAAGTTTTTGAGCTTAAAAGTAAGATGAGGGAAATGAAAAAATCTCAAGAGTGTTTCAAATTCAGATTCTATCAACCATTAGAACAAATCAATGAGCTTGAAGACTGGTCACTTTGTATTATCTAGCAAGAGCAGAAAAATGAGAAAAGATTGAAGAAAAAAGTGCAGAGATAACAAGAGACTTGTGGGACACAGTCAATCATACACATACATGAGTATGCATGAGTACATAAAGGGAGTCCAAAAGGAGAGGAGAAAGAGAAAAGAGGAAAAAAAATGTGTACTTGAAAAAATAATCAAAAACTCCTCAAATTTAATGAAATCAGTGAATCCAAATATTTGTGAACCTCAACAAATTCAAAGGAAGATAATATCAAGGAACTCACAATAAGATTAAAGGGAAAGTATGAACTTAACCAGACAATTAACCACCTAAACCAAACAGGAAAATAAGGAAATATCCACTCAGTAACAAGAGAGTGCATATTCTTCTGAAGTGTCCATGTAAATTTCCCTATGAAAGACCATAGGTAAGCCACAAAACAAGTCTCAATAAATTTAAAAATGTTGAAAACATAGAAAATAACACCTTCAACCAATACAGAATGAAACTAAAAAACAATAGTAATAATAGAAAAAAATCTGGAATAGCACAATTACACAAACTTTAAACACACACACTTTTAAAAAAAACAATGAATCAAAGAATATATCACAAATATTTTGAGATAAATGAAAACAAAAATACAACATATCAATGTATGTTATGTAGCAAAAAAAGTAGCCAAAGAATTAACTAAATGATATTTATAACTGTATGGCATTAGTTTAAGAGGGCACTCATGGAGAGCTCCCAGAGCATGGCAGATTTGGACAGGGTCCTGCCTGGGGGTCTGGGCTGTGGGCTTGTGGTGTGAGAAGCTTAGTACATCTATCTGTGCAGATCAATGGCATGGACTGAAAGTAAGAGATTCATGAGTTTTAAGCCTGCCTGTGGTGGTTAACACAGTCGGCTGAGCCCCACCCTTAGAGAAAACTAAAAAGGCAGTTGGAGCCACAACTCCTGCCCGGTGACAGGGCCCGGTAGGAGGGGGCGTTCTCTGAGGGGGGGGGGCTCTGGCAAAAGGTAAAGAGAGCTTTATTTTCTGGGGATTTGGCTGCCTGAAGCCCCTTGCAGCTTTGGTGAACAAAACAGCTGCAGTGAATCGGCACCCAGCAGAGGGAAGGGGTGAATCTGCTGAGGGAGTTGATTTGACTAGCTGCACAGGGATTAGCCCCAAGCCCCATGGAGCTGGGGAGAGGGAGCACTCTCCAAGAGAGTGAGGGTTCTGAGAGAAGGCAGAGAGGGGATTTTTTTTGCCATCAGGTTGGCTGCCTGGAACCTCTCATAACTTTTGGGAGCAGATAAGCCAGCTTGAAGCAGCGCCAGGCTGAGGGGAGAGGTGAATCTGCTGAGAAAAACTGATTTACCAGCAGCCCGGTGATGCTGAGGCTCAGATCCAGAAGGGGCGGAGTAAGCCATTTTTTGCCCTCTGCCCTGACAAACATGAGCACTTCAGCTTCCATGGGGAGTCCAGGAATTGGGAAGTGCTTGATTAGTTTTCACGAGCCAAGTTAGGGTCCACTCCATGAGGGGGTTGGTCTAGAGGAGGACTTAGTTTTGGTCCTGTATTTCACCAAAAAAAAAATAATAATAATAATAAGACAGTCACTTTAATAAATGAAAAATAATTTTTTTTAAATTTAGTTTAATTGCTAAAAACTGCTTCAGGACCTGCATATAGAACCCTGCGAGGAAATTGATTGATAAATACAAGCAGGCTGAGAGGATCCACAGGGACGCTAGTGGTTCGAACATTGATCCTCCTTAGCTTTGTTTGACTGCTAGCCTGTGTGGCTGTTTGGTTTTTCTCTATTTATTTGTTGTCTCTTGCTTTTCTTTCCTTTTTCCTCCTCCCTTTCTTTTTTCTTTCATTTTTTTTCTAAATTAGGAGCTGCTAGCTTGTCTCTTCTTTGATGTGCTTCTTCTTCAGTAATTTCCCATTCTCTGTCTATATTGATTTTGTATTCCAAACTATCTCGTATCCTTCCTTCATCTTTCTGCCTTCTGCTTTCTATTGTGGCTATTAAACACCACATTTTTTCATATGCCCACAACTCAAAGGTGTCAATTTCTATTCTTTCTATTTTGTTTTCTTCTTTTTTTTTATTAATATTAACTCTTTCCTTTCAGTCCTTTCTTCACTCTTTCTCAACCCCCTCATAATTCTAGCCTTCAAAATCATTATATATATATCCCTCTATTTGGTTTCCCAGTCCATTGTAGGTAATCCAATTTTTTTTCTATTAATCTACACTGCCTACATGAGTTAAATATTCAATTTATTAAGTCTTATTTGGCCCCTCTTCTAACTTTTATCAATATTACTATTATCCTTCTTCCTTTCTCACATCTTTTGATTCCTCTGGCCCTAATCTTTTGCCTTCAAGGGAGCATAGAAAAAAGCAAGGAAATAAAATAGGAAGAAAAAGTATCAAAGAGAAAACTTAACACACACGTAGAACTACCAGCTAAATAAAACTCTAGAGCAGAGAGAGTAGCTAATCAACTGAATAAATCCATCAAGATAAAATGATGACTAGAGGGCAACAAAAAATTACAAACCACACTGAGAAACAGAAAAACATGGACCAATCAAATGAACCAACAAAAACCAGGAAGTGATGCAGAACATTGAACAACTAATCAAAGCTGTCCAAACAAATATCATGGACCAACATAAAGAAGTGCAGGAAGAGATTAAGATTATAAAGAAGACACTGGGAGAACATACTGAAGAAATTGTAAACACTCCCAAAAAGATAATGGATATGATGGTGACCAATGGCACAATCCAAGAAATCAAAAAGATGCTGGATTCACATAGCAGCAGATTTGAACAGACAAAATAAAGAATTAGTGATGTGGAATACAATACATCTGAAATCAAACAGATAGTAGAACAAATAAACAAAAAGATAGAAAAAATCCAGCAGGGATTCAGGGAATTAACCGACAACACAAAGCACACAAACATATGCATTATGGGCATCCCAGAAGGAGAAGAGAAGGGAAAGGGAACAGAAGAAGTGTTGAAGGAAATAATGGCTGAAAACTTCCCAAAACTATTGAGAGAGATGGATATGCAAATCCAGAAAGCACAGAACACCCCAAATAGTATAAATCCCAACAGGCCTACTCGAAGACATATACTTGTCAAATATCCAATGCTCAAGACAAAGAGAAAATACTCAAGGCAGCAAGAGAAAAGAGAAACATCACATACAAGGGAAGCACAATAAGATTAAATGCTGGTTTCTCAGCTGAAACCATGGAGTCAAGAAGACAGTGGTATGACATAGTCAAAATACTAAAAGAAAAAAACTTCAAGCCATGAATTCTCGAGCCAGCAAAACTGGCATTCAAAAATGATGGATAGTTCAAAATATTCACAGATGAACAGAAATTCAGGGAGTATGTCAATAAGAAACCTGCACTTCAAGAAATACTAAAAGAAGTTCTACAATTGAAAGGAAAATACAAGGGAGAGAGAGTTGGAAAGGAGTTTAAAAGCAACTATAAAGAAAAAAACAGAAACAAAACAAAATATGACATACATTAACACAAAGAAAAAATGGCTGAAGTGAGAAATTTGTTATGAGTAATAACGCTGAATGTTAATGGACTAAATTCACCTATGAAGAGACACAGATTGGCAGAATGGATAAGGAAATATGATCCATCTATATGCTGTCTACAAGAAACCCACCTTTTACCCAGGAATTCAATAGGCTGCAAGTGAATGGTTGGAAAAATATTTTATAAGGTAACAATAGCCAAAAAAAGGGCAGGAGTGGCTATTCTAATATCAGATAAAATAGACTTTAAATGCAAAGCTATTGTAAGAGACAAATATGGACACTATATATTAGTAAAAGGGGTAATCTCTCAAGAAGAGAGAACAATCATAAATATTTATGCACCTAATCAGGGTTCCTCAAAATACATGAAGCTAACTCTGGAAAAAATAAGTGGAGAAATAAATGCCTCTACAATTATAGCAGGGGAATTTAATACACCATTATCATCATTATACAGAACATCTAGACAGCGAATCAATAAAGAAACAAAGGCACTCAACAATACATTAGAGGACCTGGACTTAACAGACATATACAGAACACTGCACCCAAATACAGCAGGATATACATTCTTCTCGAGTGCACATGGATCATACTCCAAGATAGACCACATGTTAGGTCACAGAAAAACTCTCAATGAATTCAGAAAGATTGAGATTATACAAGGTAATTTCTCTGACCACAATGGAATGAAATTGGAAATCACTAAGGGCCAGAGAAACAGGTTAGGCACAAGGATATGGAAGTTAAATAACACACTCTTAGACAAACAGTGGGTCAAGGAGGAAATCTCAAATGAAATCAATAACTACCTCGAAACTAATGGAAACGAGAAAACAGCATATCAAACCTATGGGATGCAGCGAAAGCAGTCCTGAGAGGGAAGTTCATAGTCATAAATACATATATTAAAAAAAGAAGAAAGAGCTAAAATTGAAGACCTAACTGCACACTTAGAGGAATTGGAAAAATAACAACAAACTAAACCAAAAGGAAGTAGAAAGAAGGAAACAACAAAGATTAGAGCAAAACTAAATGAAATAGAGAATAAGAAAGCACTGGAAAGAATAAAGAAAACCGAAAGCTGGTTCTTCAAGAATATCAATAAAATTGACAAACCCTTAGCCAGACTAACAAAGAAAAAGAGAGAACAGATGCAAATATACAAAATAAGGAATATCACTACTGACCCCACAGAAATAAAGAATATCATAAGAGGATACTTTGAAAAATTATATGCCAACAAAAATGATAACTTAGAGGAAATGGACAAGTTTCTAGAAACTAACAAACAGCCTACATTGATGAAAGAAGAAATTGATGAACTCAACAGTCCAATTACAAGTAAGGAGATAGACTCAGTCATTAAAAACCTCCCAACTAAGAAGAGCCCAGGACCAGATGGCTTCACAGCTAAATTCTACCAAACATTTCATAAAGAGTTAACACCAATTCTGCTTAAACTCTTCCAAAAAACAAAAGTAAAAGGAATATTGCCTAACTCATTCAATTATGCTAACATTACCCTAATACCAAAACCAAACAAAGATACCACAAGAAAGGAAAATTACACACCAATTTCTCTAAGGAACCTAGATGTTAAAATTCTCAACCAAATACTTGCTAATAGCGTTCAACAACATATTAAAAGCATTATACACCATGACCAAGTGGGTTTCATCTCGGGTATGCAAGGATGTCCAATATAAGAAAATCAATCAATGTAATGCACCACATAAACAGATTGATAGAAAAAAATCACATGATCATTTCCATAGATGCAGAAAAAGCATTCGACAAAATACAGCACAGTTTCCTGATAAAAACACTACAAAAGATAAGAATAGAAGGAAACTTTCTGAATATGATAAAGGATATATATGAAAAACCCAAAGCTGACATCATTTTCAATAGTGAAATCCTAACAGCCTTGCCTCTAAGATTGGGAGCAAGACAAGGGTGCCCACTATCACCACTCCTATTTAACATTGTCTTAGAAGTACTTGTGTGAGCACTGAGGCAAGAAAAGGACAAAAAAGGCATCCAGATTGGAAAGGAATTAGAAAAAATTTCATTATTTGCATACGACATGATCCTATACATAGAAAGCCCTGAGAAATCTACAACAAAGTTTCTAGAACTTATAAAGGAGTTCAGTAACATTGCAGGCTACAAGATCAATGCTCAAAATCAGTAGCATTTCTGTACACCAATAACGAACAAACAGAGGAGGAAATCAAGAAAAAAAAGCCATTTACATAAGTATCAAATACCTAGGAATAAATTTAACAAAAGATGTAAAGGACTTATATACAGAAAACTACACAACACTGTTAAAGTAAATCAAAGAAGACTTAAATATATGGAAAAATATTACCTGTTCATGGATAGGAAGACTAAACATCATCAAGATGTCTATCCTACCCAAACTAATCTACAGATTTAATGTAATCCCAATAAAAATCAAGACTGTATTTTTTAAGGAACTGAAAAAACTAACCACAAAATGTATTTGGAGAGGTAAGGGGGCCCAAATTGCCAAAGACATATTTAAAAAGAAAATTGAAGTTAGAGGTATCACATTACCTGACTTTAAAACATACTATAAAGCTACAGTGATCAAAACTGCATGATATTGGCACAAGGATACACACATTGATCAATGGAACCAAATTGAGAGTTCTGATATAGATCCTCGCATATACAGTCATCTGATATTCGACAAGGCCACGAAGTCCACTCAGTTGGGAGAGAATGGCCTCTTTAACAAGTGGTGCTTGGCGAACTGGATATCCATATCCAAAGGAATGAGAGAAGAATACCATCTCACACCTTATACAAAAATCAACTCCAGATGGATCAAAGATCTAAATATAAGAGCCAAAACTGTAAAGACCTTGGAAGATAATGTAGGGAAGCATCTACAGGACCTTATAATAGGAAATGGTTTCATGAACTTCACAGCCAAAGCACGAGCAGCAAGAAAATAAATAGATAAATGGGATCTCATCAAAATTAAAAACTTCTGCACCTCAAAGGATATTATTAAGAAAATAAAAGGCAGCCTACTCAAAGGGAGAAAATATTTGACAACCATATCTCTGATAGGAGCCTAATATCCTGCATATATAAAGCAATCCTACACCTTGAAAATAAAAAGACAAACAACCCATTTAAAAAATGGGCAAGTGACCTGAAAAGACACTTCTCCAAGGAAGAAATACAAATGGCTAAAAAGCACATGAAAAAATGCTCGACATCACTAGCTATTAGGGAAATGCAAATCAAAACCAAATATGATACTATCTTACACCCTTCAGAATGGCAGCTATTAAAAACAGCAGCAGAATATAAGTATTGGAGAGGATGTGGAAGAATAGGAACCCTCATCCACTGCTGGTGGGATTGTGGAATGGTCCAGCCCCTGTGGAGGACATTTTGGCGATTTCTCAGAAAACTAACAATAGATCTTCCATATGATCCAGCAATTCCACTACTTGGTATATACCCAGAATAATTGAAAGCAAAGACACAAACAGATATATGCACTCCAATGTTCATAGTGACATTGTTCATAATTGCCAAAAGTTGGATTCAGCCCTGGTGCCCATCAACAGAGGAATGGATAAGCAAAATGTCGTACATACATACAATGGAATATTACTCAGCTGTTAGGCGGAATAAAGTGCTAACACATAGAATAACGTGGATGAATCTTGAAGACCTTATGTTGAGTGAAGCAAGCCAGGCATTGAAGGATTAACAGTTCATGAACTCATTGATTTGAATTGAGGAAATTTAACAGTCTCTGAGAACAACTGTCTGAAAAATAAGTTAACAAGGGAGAGAGAGAGAAGGGTACGTTGCAAGCCATCTCCCATATGGACATAATCTACGGGAAAGTGATAGAGTATAGTTACATACTGAAGGATAGGACAGGTGGGTAGAGATATTACTGGGTTTGCTGGTGCAGGGTTAACAGGTGGGTAGATTAGGAAAGGCAAGTTAGAATACCCATGGCATGTAACTATGAATCTTGTCTTCCCATGAGCCAAGACGGGGAAGTGTCATATGCCCCAGGGGGTGGGGAGGAAGGAACAGAAAAGATCAAATGGGGTATTTAGTGGTCATGGGAAATGTTCTTCATTACTTTACAGTCATGGACACAGGTCATGGTAAATATCATCAAAAAATATTAAACTGTGCCGTCTAAAATGTAAACTATACTGTAAACCATTGACAATGTTTAGTAGCTATGTTTCACTATCTGTATAAGAGTTATAACAATGCTACCATCCACACACAAAAAAATAATATGGGGTAGGGAAAGGGGAGGGAGTTTAGGTATATGGGAATCTCTAGTATTCTGTGTGTGTACTTTGCTGTGACCTAAAATTTCTTTGAAAACTAAATTAATTTTTTTTCTTTTGTTTTTTCCCATTTTCTATTTTTGAATGTCTCAATCCATTAATTATATTTTATTTTTAGTTCTTTTTTCCTGAATTTCCTTGTATTTTACCTCTTGCATTTAAAATTGTCACTATTATTTCATTTTCCTATTAATTGTATTTGGTTATTATGTGGGCTTCATCTTCAAGGAAGGTTTAGGTCACAGAAGGGTTACAATGAGGGCTGCAGAAGATCATTGGTGCGGGGTGTTTGGGATGAGGGATTCATGGGAGTGAGTTAATCTGAATATACATGAAAATTATATATACTTGTTCAAATGATCGAGTGATGCGGCATGTTCATGGTGGATAGACAATAACTCAATAAGTGAGGGAATACTGAATTCCCAGCAGGGAAAGTTCTGCCACATTCTCCAAGGGAGCAGCAACAGTCCCCTGAGTGCAGGGGCAGTGTCTTGCAAAAGAGGATGGCCCACTGTTGTGTTCTTGTTATTGATGACTAGCCTTATGAGTCTATGCTCTTATAATTGAAACTTGGCCTACTGTTATGGGGTGCCTAAGAGTTGCCACCTGAGAGCCTCCTTGTTGTTCAAATGTGGCCTATCTCTAAACCAAATTCAGCATATGAATGCATTACAATCCCCCCAACATGGGACATGACTCCCGGGGATGAGCCTCCCTGGCAACGAGGACTAATTCCAAGTGCCACCTGGAAACAAGACTGGGAAAAAAACAAAACAAAACAAAACAAAAAACCTTAAATAAAAGGGGGAAAAGGTAAAGACAAATGAATTCATGTGACTAAGAGACTTCAAAGAGAATCAGGAGATCATCCCAGAGGTAACGCTTACGCACACTTCAGTAGGATCTCATAGAACACTAAAGTGGTTATCACCCCACACAGAGGGACTCCTGAGAGCTCTGGAGACACACAGGTCCTATATAAGCGGGGATAGCCCCAGAGATTGATGCCTTATTAGTGGGCTCTACTTTGGAATCTGTGCTCCTGAGAGTGACAGAGTTGGACTCAAATAAGTCCTCCATGCACATAGTCCATCAGTCCCTTCTATTCAAACCTATATGTGAGGCTGGAGTTTGTAGGTGTACTTTCAGAGACTGGAGCCTCTGGCCTGCCTATGTGCCAGCTGTGCCTGGAATCTCGGTGGAGCTACAACTCCTACTCTACAGCTCAATGGGCTCACCCAAGTCACCTGGTGAGTTGACGATGATGATGGACAATGGCCATCCCAGGGAATGGAGAGAGCTTGCATCTGAAGGCAGGATAATCCCATCCACTGTATCCATGGGATATAAGCCCTCTCTCACTGGGCGATGGAGTGGACATCACCATTCTGTCCCCTCAGGATTGTGGGAAGAGCTATGGACTAGAGTGGACTCAATTGTATTCTGTTTTAGACATATTGGGATTCAAGCAATGGAAGAAATTATAACAGTGAGGTGAATCCAGTGGCCACTAGATGTTTTGCGGCAGGGAGGGGAATGGCAGTTGTAATACAGGGGCTTTTTCAGGACTTGGGAGTTGTCCTGAGTGACGTTGTGGTGACAGATATAGGCCATTTTAGAGCAGCATATACCATGCAGAACTATGTGAATGAGAGTGTGGCCTATGATGTGAACTGTGGTCTATGCTTGGTAGCAAAGCCCCAGGATGTGTATATCCATTGCAGGTGATGTGCCACACTAATGAAAGAGGTTTATGTGAGATGTTATGGGAGGTATGGGAGGTGGAGATCATGGGAATCCCTGTAATTTTTGTGCGACATCTATGTAATCTAAGCATCTTTTAAAATACATATGAAAGAAAGAAAGAAAGAAAGAAAGAAAGAAAGAAAGAAAGAAAGAAAGAAAGAAAGAAAAGAAAAGGAATGCCCAATGCAAAGAAAAAAAAGAAATATAAAACAAAATTTATGCAGTCATTAGACATATATATAACCAAACTTGAGAAATGGATGTTGCATAAATTCAGATATATAACATAGGATAATATTAAATTAGTAATATGATATATTAAATTATCAAAGAGATAATAGATTGGTTGCTTTTTCAATAATTAAAAATGAAAATATATCAGTCAAATGTATATAAAAACATGATGAACAGAAATAATATAGGAATAAAATTCATGAAAATTCACAAGATTCATATACATATTCAATGCTATATAACTAAGTAAATACTTATTACAATTCTAGTCAAGTCCCATTTTCAGTTACAAAACTAATTAAAAAGAGTATGATAAAGTAGAATGGCTTCCTGAGGTAGAAATAGCTACTGTGTGGGCCTCTATTCAAAAACTTACAAATGGCAACCAGAATACCATTATATCTCATAGAAGTATCTGGCTCTATAACTTTTGAGATGTTCAAAAGACCCTGTCAGTAGAGCTGACCATATCCTAACTGTAACTTCTTATCAATTTAATGTTAACTGACAGGTACAACAGAATGCATATACTTGCCTGGATTCTCATGTAAAGTTCTTCACATGCACTTTCAGAGAAGACTCAGAGTAAATCAGCATAACAGACAAGGAAATTTGGTTGTTTCCACTTTATGTAAGATTTTTCTAATAAAATATGCAACTTTGATCTAAAAAACAAACAAACAAAAACAATGAATCAAAGAATATATCACAAATACTTTGAGATAAATGAAAACAAAAATACAACATGCCAATATATGCTATGTAGCAAAAGAAGTAGCCAAAGAAGTAACCAAAGGGATATTTATACCTGTAAATGCCTGTAAATGCCCTCATTAAAAAAGAAAAATACATCAGACCCATAGCCTAACTATACATCTAAGCAAACCAAATTATAGGGTTAAAATGAAAGAATAAAGTTAGTGTACAGAAAAATGAACCAGAAAATATTGGAGAATCATTGAAAAAAATAATCACAAAACATTGCCTAAAAAAGAAGAGAAAGACTCAAATTTCAAAATCAGAAATGAAAATAAGGCCATTACTACCAACATTACAGAAATTAAAAAACTATAAGGACATATTATGGACAATTGCATCCCCAAAATTAGATAAACTAGCTGAAATGGAAAACTTATTAGAAAAATACTAACTATAAAAATTGACTAAAGAAGAAATAGGAAAATTTGAGCTCACAAATCAGTAATCAAAAAACTCCCAAAGCAAAAAAAACCCCAAGAGTTAATAGCCTAACTGATGAATTTCTATCAAATAATTAAAGAAGAAATAACACCAATATTTCTTGAACTCTTCAAAAAGTATTCCAAAAACTATACTTTCTAGCTTGTTTTATGAGGTTAGGATTACCCTGATACCAAAGCCAGAAAAATACAACACAGTAAAGAAGTCTTTAGACCAATACCCTTATGAATATAGATGCAAATATCTTCAATGAAACAGTAGCAAAACAATCAAGCAGCACATTTGAAGAATTATGCACCAAAAACATATGGGACCAATCCCAATAATATAAAGATGTTTCAACATATGAAAAACCAATAAATTTATTTAAAAGACTAATAGAATGAAGGGGGTGAAAGACATGATCTTCACCAAAGCTGCAAAAAAGATATGACAAAATCCAACATCCATCCATGATTTTAAAAGAAAACAGTCATTGAACTAAACATATAAGTGAAATTCCTCATCATGTTAATGAGCATTTATGAAAATAAAACATAGCTAGCATTAAACTCAATAATGAAAGACTGAAATCTTTGCTCCTAAAATCAGAAGAAAGAAAAATATTCTACTTTCACCAAGGATATACAAAATAAACTAGAGCAGTTAAGCAAGTAAAGAGCAGTTAAGGAAGTAAAGAAATAAAAGGTATGCAAATTTGAAAGGAAATGAAAATATCTATTCAAAGCAGGTATGATGTTATATGGAAAATACCCAAAACAATTTTAAAAAAACTATTAGAGCTAAGAAATGAATTCAGAAAGGTGCACCAAATTAGCTTTGTCTACACTAACTACAAACAATCTGAAAAGAAAAGTAAGAAAACAATTCTACCTAAAATAGCATCAAAAAGAATAAATAACTTTTGAACATATTTAGCCAAGGAGGCACAAGACATTGACACTGAATATGATAAAAACATTGCTGCAGGAAATTAAAGATGATATAAATAAATGGGAAGATATCACATGTTCATGGATAGGAAGACTATATTTTAATAAGATTGCATTACTCCTCAAAATGATCTACAAATTCAATACAATCCCTATGAAAATTCCAACTGCCTTTTTGGCAGAAACAGAAAATTCAAATAAAGTTTTATCAGATCTCAAATGTCTAAAGTGATTTTGTGAAGAATAACAGTTGAACAACTCAAACTCACTGAAATGAATATTACTAAAATTTTAGAGTAATTTAAAGTGTTGTTGTAGCATAAAGATAAGACAATAATGGAATAGAATTGAGAATCCAAAAATAAACCCACATGTATCTAATCAATTAATTTTCAAAATAGGTGCAAAATCATTCAATGAGCAATGAAGATTTTTTTGCTAAATGGAGTAAAGAAACTAGGTACCCACATATAGAAGATGAAATTGGACCCTTCCTTCACACCACATACAAAAATTAACTAAAAAACTCTCTTACCTAAAAGTAAGAGGAAAAACTATAAAACTACTAGAAGAATCACAGGTGTAAATCTTCATTATCTCAGTTTGGGCAATTGTTTCTTTATTTGAAATTTATTTATTTTAAAGAAACTTCAGATTAAATAAATGTTACATGAAAATGTAGGGGATTCCCATATGCCTGATGCCCTCCTGTTCCCACACTTTCCAACGTGCTTCATTAGTGTGGTATATTTTTTAAAATTGATGAACACATATTGAAGCATTGCCACTAACCTTGGATCGTAGTTTACATTATATTTTACACTCTGTCCCATGAAATTTAGTAAGTTAGGACAAAATATTTAATGGATTGTATCTGTCATTGTAACGTCATGCAGGGCAATTCCAATGTCCCAAAAAATGCCCCAATATTGCATTTATTTCTCCCTTTCCTTCCCCTCAGAGCCTCTGGTGGCCACAGCCTCCATGTCAATGATAAAAATTGTCTCATTGCTATAATAATAATTCTACAAGAGAATAATAGTTAGTTTACTTCAGTCAATTGTTCATTCCCCAATCCTGTGGATTTTGGGATGGTGATGACCACTCTGTCTCTAATGAGAAGGGGCTTATATCCCACAGAGCAGATGGATGGAACTCTTTTGCTTGCAGTTGCAGACTCTCTTTGTTCCTTGGGATGGGCGTTGTCACCTTATTATTTGTCCTCGGTGAGTCAAATAAGCTAGAGAGTAGGTGTTGCAACTCTGCTGAGATTCATGGCCCAACTGGCACAAGGATGGACCAAAGATTTAACTAAGTCTCTTGAACATACACCTATCAATTATAGTGCTAACTATAGGTTCAAACAGAAGGGACAGAAGTGCCAGGTGTTGGGAAAGCCCAAATAAGTCCAAGTCTGTCAACACTGGGGATCATAAGTTCCAAGGTAAGGCCCACAGGCAAGGCGCCAAACTCCTGAGTTGTCTGCCCTGCCTACAGTGTCTGGATGTCTCTAGAGCCCTCAGGAGCCCTGCTATTTGAGGTAATATTTACTTTGGCAGTCAATGAGACCATTCTGAGAGGTGAAAAAGCATAACCTATGGAATGACTTCCCGACTCACTTCAAAATCTCTTAGCCATAAGAACTCATTTTATTTACCATTTCCCCCTTATGGTCAAAGGGTTTTTCTACATGAATTGCTGGTTGGCACTTCATAGTAATCCATTGGTGCCAGGAAGCCTTATCCCTGGGAGTCCTGTCCTATGCAAGGGCAGAGAGCAGGTTGTAGTATGTTTATATGGTGAGTTTGGCTTAGAAAGAGGTAACATTTGAGCAAAAAAAGAGGCCCTCAGGAGGCAACTCACAGGCAACATATAATACTAAGCTAAGTTTCAATTTCCAAGAACAAGGTTCATAAGTACAGTCATCCATATCAAGGGTTTGGTGCAATGGTCCATCCCTAGTTAGATGGGAGCCTGGAGAGGTAGACTGCAAGCCATCAGAAGTCCAATCAGTCTGAGGGAAAAGGAGCAAGAAGAGGCAGCCCCCAGACACTCAACCAGCCAGTAGAGAAGGGAACCAGAGAGCTATCCAGCATTTCCTCAGGCACCCAGCTGGCTCCACTGGGGGAAGGGAGGAGTTGCAGGACAAGCAGCCTCACCACAGGGAATTAATATTGGGATTAATTTAGGATTTCTTTTCTTTTCTTTATTTTGTTTTCTCTATACCAGGGTAGTTTACCTGAGGAGGGCAGCCTGCAGGGTGATTGATTGGTGACCACTGGAAGCCTGAGGTTTGCTATTGACCTGAGAGGGAGGCCTGTTTTTTCTGGGATTTTGTTCTCTTTGTTTCTTTCCTTTTTTTGTTTTATAAAAATTCTCTTTATTTTTACTGCCCATACCTTTGTTAAATTTATGCAAACAGCTTTGGGGATTAATTTCTTTTAGTTCATGGTAAATTGTTTGTTTAGAACACATGGAGGAATAACCTAGAAATCTCAAAATTTTTTGATAAGTGAGTTGTTTTAACAAATCAATTTTATTGATACATATTAATAAAGCATATCCTTCTAAAGTGTAGTCAAGGATATTCAGTACAATCACATAACAGTACATTGATCACTTCAGTTATCTCTAGAGCATTTTCATTATTCCAGTAATAGTACTAATCATAATAATAAACATAATAAACAAAAACCAACCAAACAAAATTCATCACATCTCAGTTTCTCAATGCATCCCCTGCCATATATAGCTGCTGTTCTGCTTCAGTCTCTCTAGATTATTTGCATTTATAACTTGTAAAAAGAGTCTTATATGTGCACTTTGACCCATGTTCATATTTTATATGAGGTTTCACTATGTTATGTAGTCCCATGTTGCATTATTTAGCTTTCCTTCTTGTAATACACATGTCTTTAGACTTTTCCTTTCAACCACTCTCACACCCATGTAATAGCTCCCCTAGTCACAAACAGCAGGATGTATCTCACTATTCCTTTTCATTTCCAAAGATTTACAAACAGCATTAACCAATTCTGCACAAAATCCTCAGCTTTCCATTCTCTACCCACATTCATTTTCTGGTGACCTATATTCTAATTAATAATATCATGAGCTTACATAATTTATTTCCTAATAGTGCAATCATACAGTATGTAGTCTTTGTGTCTGAGTTGCTTCACTCATCATAATGTCTGCCATGTTCATCCATATTGTCATATGCTTCATGAATTCATTTCCTTTAACCACTGCATAATATTCCATTATGTATATTCACCACAATGTGTTTATCCATTCACCAGTTGATGGACACCTAGGTTGTTTCCAACTTTTGGTAATCAAGAATAATGCCTTCATCAGTGTGGATGTTGGTGTGGGATGTTGTGGGAGGTGTGGGAGGTGGGGAACATGGGAATCCTTGTAATTTCTGAGTAATAATTAGGTAATCTAAACACCTTTAAAATATATATATATAAAAAATAACATTTATGTAAGAAAATACACATATATGCATATATATTTATATATCATTTTACAAATATTGGTATGTACTGTGAAAAATCTTGATTTTTATGAAC
>JAQZBX010012187.1:0-41654 GCA_029593785.1 Cabassous unicinctus | reverse complement strand
AATTGATTTTGGCCTAGGAGCAGAAAAAAAAAAAAAAAAAGAATTTTAAAAAGTGAGCAGAGCCTAATAAATCTGTGGGACAACATCAAGCATACAATGTGCACTTATGGAAGTCCCAAAGGGGAAGAAAAAGAGAAAGGGGCAGAAGGAATAGTCAAGGAAATAATGGGAAAAAAACTTTCATATTTAATGAAAGACATGAATATACAAATTTAAGAAGCCCAACAAACCACAAACAGAATAAACTCAAAGAGAACCATGCCAGACAAATAATAGCCAAATTACTAAATGCTGAGGTAAGGCGAGAGCTCTGAAATCTGAAAGAGAAAATAAGTTGTATATCAGGGAGTCCCAAAAAGATTAAGTGCCAATTTCTCATCAGATACCACAAAGGCAAAAAAGCAGGAGGACAAAAAAACTTAAGTAATGAAAGAAAACAATTGATGACCAAAAATTTTATACCAAGCAAAAGAATTTTATATCAGCCAGACAGAATTTTAAAAATAAGGGAGTGATTAAGACATTCCTAGATAAACAAAACCTGAGGGAGTACATCACTACCAGACCTGCCCTACAAGCAATGCTAAAGGAAGTTCTTCAGATTGAAAGGATAGGACATTAGTGACTCAAATCAGCATAAAGAAATAAAGACCTCTAGCAAAATTATAAACTATAAAAGTTATAATTTTTTAATAATTATAAATAGCAGGAATTATTTATGCCACTATAATTGTATTGTATTATCTGGTATGTAACTCCACTTTTTGCTTCCTAAAGGTGCTAAATGAAATGCATAAAAAGTAATGATAATTCTATGTTTTTGGACATACAGTGTACAAAGATGTAAGTGGTAACAAGTCCAGAAACAGGTAGGGGTGGAGGAGTATAGGAAAAATATATGTGTAGTCAATTGAAGTCAAGTTGGTATCAAACCAAATATAACTGTTATATATTTAGGGTGCTAAATTTTAGAACCATGGTAAACACAAAGAAAATATATGAAAAATATATCCAGATATATTCTATCTTTTCCAGATAGAAAAGAGAAAGCACTCAATAAGGTACAGCACACAAAAAAATAATAAATATGAAAGTAGGGATTAATGGAGATTTGAGAGACAAAAATTTATGACTTATAAAAAGCAATTAGAAAAATGGCAGAAGGAACTCCTCCATTATTAGTAATGACTTTGAATATAAATGGATTAAACTCTCCAGTCAAAAGGCAAAATTGGCAGAATGGATAACGAAGCATAGCACAACTAAATGCTATCTATAACATACTCACCTTAAATTCAAAGATACAAATAGGTTGAAAGTGAAAGGATAGAAAATGTATACCATGCAAGTAGTAAGCACAAGAGAGTTGGAGTAGCTATACTAATATCATATAAAATAGACTTCAAGTCAAAAACAGTTACAAGGGACAAAGACAGTCATTATATACTGATAAAGGAGTCAATTCAACAAGAATATACAGCAATTATAAATATATATGCACCTAACAGCAGAGCCCCAAAATATCAGAAGCAAATACTGACAGATTTGAAGGGAGAAATTGATAGTTCTACATTAATAGTAGGAGGCTTAATACACCACTTTGAAAAATGGATGAACATCTAGTTAGAAGATCAGTAAGGAAATACAAGACTTGAATGATACTCTAAACCAACTAGACCTAACAGACATATATAGAACATTTCACCAAACAACAACAGAATACACACTCTTCTTGAGTGCACATGGATAATTCTCTAGGATATATCATATGTTAGGTCACAAAACGAGTCTCAATAAATTAAGATATGGAAATCATATAATTAACCACAAAAGAATGAAGCTAGAAATCAATAACTGAAGGAGGAATGGAAAATTAAACAACAAATTCTTAAACAATTAGTAGGTTAAGGAGGAAATCACATAGGAAATGGGGAAATACCTCGGGGCCAATGAAAATGAAAATACAACATACCAAAACTTATGAGATGCAGCAAAGGCAGTGCTGTGAGGCAAATTGATAGCTTTAAACCTGGATGAAGTAGAAAAGGAAGAACAAACTAAACCCAAAGAGTGCATAAGGAAGGAAATAAAGATTAGAGTGGAGATGAATGAAATAGGGAATAACGACATCAGCAAACAACAGTGAGAATCAATACACACAAAAGTTGGTTCTTTGAAAAGATCAACAAAATTGACAAACCTTTTGCTAGACTAATGAAGAAAAGAAAAGAGAGGTTACAAATAATAAAAATCAGAAATGAAAAGGGGAAGATTACAATGAATCCCACTTAAATGAAAAGGGCTATAAGAGGATACTATGAAAAAATGTACACCAACAAATTAGATAACTTAAATGAAATGGACAAATTATTAGAAGCACAAAAACTAACTACACTGACTCAAGAAGAAATAGAAGATCTCAATAAGTCAATTCTTAGAAAAGAGATTGAATTGGTCATCAAAAACCTCTCTACCAAAAAACATCCCAGGATCAGATGGTTTTTATCAAACATAATTTTATCAAACATTCCAAGAAGTTTTAACTCCAATTTTGATCAAACTCTTCCAAAAAACTGAAGAGGAGGGAATACTCCCTAATTCATTCTATAAGGTCAGCATTACCTTCATACCAAAGCCATATAAAGGTACCACAAGAAAAGAAAATTATAGAACAATATCTCTTATAAATATAGATGCAAATATTCTCAACAAAACATTAACAAACCAAATTCAATGGCACATTAAAAGAAGTATACACCATGATCAAGTGGTATGCAAGAGTGGTTCAATATAAGAAAATCAATATAAGAAAATCAATATAAGAAAATCAATTTATGTAATACACCACATTAAGAGAATGAAGGAAGGGAAAAAAATAACACGTGATCATCTCAATTGAGATGCAATTGATGCAGAAAAGGTACTTGACAAAATCCAGCACTCTTTCTTGACATAAACATTTAGAATGCTAGAATTACAAGGAAACATCTGCAACATGATAAAGGGCATACATGAAAAACCTACAACTAAAATCCAACTAATTGGCAAAAGATTGAAAACTTTCCCTCTAAGATTAAGAACAAGACAAAGATGCTCAGTGTCACCACTGTTATTCAACTTTGTACTGGGAGTTCTTGCCAGAACAATTAGGTAAGAAAAAGAAATAGAAGGCATTCAAATTGGAAAGGCAGAAGTGAAACTTTCCCTACTTGCAGATGACATGACCCCATATGCAGAAAATCCTGAAAAATCCACAACAAATTTCTAGACATAAAAAATGAATTCAGCAAAGTGGTGGGGTACAAGATCAACATTCAAAAATCAGTCATGTTTCTATCCACAAGCAATGAACAATCAGAAGAAGAAATCAAGAAAATAATTCTATTTACAATAGCAACTAAAAGAATCAATTATCTAGGAAATACCTAAGCAACAATGCAAAGGACTTGTTAACAGAAAATGAAATAAACATTGGTAAAGGAAATCAAAGAACATCTAAGTAAATGAAAGGACATTCCATGATCATGGTTTGAAAGACTAACTATTGTTAAGATGTCAATCCTAGCCAAATATATTTATAGATTCAATGCCATTCCAATCGAAATTCCATCATCCATGGAGCAGATGTAGCTCAGTGGTTGAGCGCATGCTTGGCACGTACAAGGTCCTGGTTTCAATTTAAAAAATAATAATAATTTCATCATCCTTTTCACAAATGGAAAAACTAATCATCATATTTACGTGGGAGGGTATGTGGCCCCTAATAGCTTAAAGTCATCTTTGAAAAGAATTAAGTTGGAACTCTCACACTTTCTCATCTTAAAATTTATTACAAAACCACAGTAATCAAAACAGCATGACACTGGCACAAGGACAGACATATACACCTATGGACTTGAATTGAGAGCTAAAAAATCAACCCTCACATTTATGGCCAACTGATTTCTGACAAGGTGGCAAACACCCCTCAACTGGGAAAAAATAGTCTCTTCAACAAATGTTGCTGAAAAACTGGATCTCCATTTGCAAGAGAAGAATGAGGACCCTTACCTCACACCTTATACAAAAATCAACTTTGAATGAATCAAAGACCTAAATATAAGAGCCAGAACTGTCAAACTCCTAGAAGAAAACGTAGGGAAGCATTTTCAAGGTAGCATTTTCAGGACCTTGTGTTAGGCAATGCTTTCTTAGGCTTTACACCCATAGCAAAAGCAACAAAAGAAAAAATAGATAAATGGGACTTCCTCAAAATTAAAAACCTTGTTCCTCAAAGGATTTTATCATGAAAATAAAATGATATACTACTCAATGGGAGAAAATATTTGGAAACCACATATCTGATAAAAGCTTAATATCCAGAGTATATAAAAAATCCTTCAACTTAACAACAGTTAAATAACCCAATTAAAAATTGAGCATAAGACTTGAATAGACATCACTCCAAATATGATATACAAATGGCCAGAAAGCACATGAAAAGATGTTCAACATCATTAGTTATCAGGGAAATGAATTAAAAACCACAATGAGGTAACACTTCACTTCCAATAGAATGCCTGCTATTTGAAAAAATGGAAAATTACAAGTGTTGGAGAGAATGCAGAGAAATAATACTCAATTTTTGGTGGCAATGTAAAGTGATACAGCTGCTGTGGAAGACAGTTTGATGGTTCCTCAGAAAGCTAAATATAGAATTACCATATGACCCAGCAATCCCACTACTAGGTATATACACAAAAGACTTGAATGCAGGGACTTGAGCAGATATTTGGACTCTGATATTCATAGTAGCATTATTCACAATCATCAATAGAACACTAGTGTCTATCAACCGATGACTGGATAAACAAAATGTGGTATATGCATACAATGGAATAATATTCAGTAGTAAAAAGGAATGAAATCCTGATACATGCAACAACACGAATGAACCTAGAAGACATCATGTTGAGTGAAATAAGCCAGACACAAAAGGACAAATACTGTGTGATCTCCCTGATTTGGTATAATTAGAATACACAAACTCATAGAGTCTGAATCTAGAATATAGTTTATCAGGGGACAGGTAGGGATAGGGAATGGGAAGTTAAGGCCTAAAGTGCACAGGGTTCCTATCTGGAATGATGGAAATATTTCAGTAATAGATGGTGGTTATGGCAGCACAGCATTGTGAACATAATTAACAGGACTGAAATATATGTCTGAATGTGGGTAAGAAGGGAGTGTTAGGTTGTATATTTAGTAACAATAATTTTTAAAAAAAATCCACGGAAATTAAACCAATGACTATAGTTAATAGTACAGTTATAAAAATGTGCTTTCATCAATTGCAACAAAGGTACCACATTTACATGAATTATTAATATGGAAAACTGTGTCCATGGGGGTATATCAGAAATCTGTATTTTCTGCATGATTTTTCTGAGATCTTACAACTTCTCCAAAAAAATACATAAAAATCTGTAATAAGGTACTTTAAATACTGTGGATTATTAATTCATTCAGAATCTATTAATTGAGCATCTACTATTCTCAGGCACTGTTTTAAGCTCTAGGGATACAGGATTGTAAAAAAAAAAAAAATTAGCGGCGATGACAGTACAACTCTGATGAATCGGAGAGCCACTGAGTGAAAAATTTGGATGGTGCATACAAGACATGGGACTGTATAACACAGTGAACCATGTGGTGGATGATGGACTGTAGTTAACAGTATATTTATGAGAGCTTTCTCTCATGAACTATGACAAATGTACCGTACTAATACATGGTGTTAATAATAGGGTGGTTTATGGAAACCATATACCAAATGTCAGCTTAGGACCATAGTTAGAAGTAATTTTTGATGGTGTTCTTTCATAATTTGTAACAAAGGTTCCACAACAATACAAGGTGTTGGTGTTGGGGTGATGTATGGAAATTCTGTATGTTATGTATGATTGTATTGTAAGCTCACAAATTCTCTAATAAAAATAATCATAACAACAACAAAATACAAAACAAAAAAAAGTAATTATGCAATTTCCAATCACAGACATGCTGATAAACTACTCAGAAATAATCTGGACAACTGTTTGCCCCCATATGGATTATTGAGATACTCATTCAAGCTAAGTCTATCCTCTGGACTTGGGCTCTGGATCTCATGCCCCACCCCCACAGTCTATTTCTTAAGGGATTGGTATCAGTTTCCTACTGCTGCTATAACAAATGATCAGAAACTTAGTGGCTTAAAACAACAAAAATATACCTTTGAGTTCTGCAAAGCTTAGAGTTCTGAAGGTCAGAAGTCCAAACTGAGTCATGGGAATGAAATGAAGATGCTAGCAGAGCAGTGCTCCTTCTGGAGATTATAGGGAATATCTGTTCCTTACCTTTCTCTAGTTTCTAGAGTCTGCTAACTTTTCTTGGCTCATTACTTCAACCTCTGTTTCTGTAATCTCATTTCCTTCTCTGACTTCTCCTACCACCCTCTTACAAGGTCCTTTGTGATTACATTGGACCCAGTCAGATTATTTAGGAGAATCTCCCCATCTCAAGATCCTTAATTTAATCACATCTGTAAGACCTTTTTGCCGTGTGTGGTAATATACTCATAGTTTCTGGGAATTAGGATGTGGACACCTTTGGGGTGTGTGGGGGGGTGGGGCATTCTTCTGCCTATCACAGGGGCTGAACACCATGATTTGTACTTTCACGTCTTGTTTAATCTTCTACCTCATCCATCTCTTGCTTCCACTGAAATATGCTTTTGGGAGTCCTCAACTCTCCCAACCACGATTACGTCTTCACAGAAACTCTTCTTTCCAAGGTCACCTCATTCTATTCTCCTTATTTCTATACTAACCTGATGCATTTCGGGCTTATCATTTTGGATACCTGTTAGCTGTGGTATAAAGATGATGATTTCTACCTTCTTAATAAAATAATGAGGCAAATTATATTATTTCATGCTGACTATGGTCCAGGCACCAAGCTAAACTCTTTATAAGCATTATTTCATTTGTTCCTCCTCAATCCCTTGGACTAATCATTACTTTACACATTATAAATTATAAAACTGTTACTGAGAGAAGCAACCTCAAGTACCATCTAGCACTTTCAAACCTTTAGCTCTAAACCCAATTTTTCTTCCAAGTACCAAATCCAGATGAATGACTACCCCTAGATATCTTCAAATGGTTGCCCCAAGGCTCCTCTATTCCTTAACCAGTGAAATGCTACCACCCAAGTCTTGGCAGCCAGAAATCTGGCAGTCTTCTCAGAGGCTTATCCTTTTTCTCCCATATCCAAGTAATCTCTAAGCCCTATTGATTCTATGATGCTACTTCCTAAACGTCTCTTGAATTTTCCTCCTTTATCCATTCCCAAAGTCTTGTTTTGTCTTGACTCCCATTTTCTTGCCTCAGTTACTAAACTAGCTTCTTAACTGACTTCTCTGCCTTGATTCTTACACATTCATCTATTCCTATTTCTATGAACTTATTGTACACCTTGTTCCCAGAATAATAGTTTGAAAATGTTAATCCTATCCTGTCATTTAGAGACTTAAAATTGTATAATGGTTCCCACTTGCTGCATGTCATACATTCTCATATTTATGTTCTCCTATTCAGGTTGTTCCTTCTGCTTTGTGCACCCTTCCCCTCTTTTCTTCCACATCTTCTTCCCTCAATAAGCATAAGATTAAATTACATTGTTTAAAGGAGTATGACTTGGTTTTGCCTTTCTAGAAACCATTTTGTTAATACTTACCAAGAGCCTTAAAAATGTTTGAACATTTTGAATTAGTATTTCCACTTCTAATAGTTTAGGCTAAGAAAATAATCTAGCATGAAATTAAGAATTATATTCTTGAATAAAAACATTCATATTCAAGCATTTTGAGATATTGTTTATTAGGAATTACTTGAAGGTAATAAAATGTTGGAGCCTGAAAATCAGAGTAGAGAGTTCCCTTGTGAACCCTTATTTGGGGGCCCAAATTATGACCTTAGAGGAGAAGGTAGGTAAAGAGCTACAGAGTGATTTCACAGGAGCAGAGAGATTATATTTCTGAAGAAGATGTAATAAAAGCAAATTAGATCCAAGTTCACAGATATGGATTTCAAAACATGGAGAAGATGGTGTTTCCCTGTGTAATGCAAAAAATAGGTATCCCTGGTCAGCCTAACCTGAGCATAGCATGCCTCAGCATAATTCTTGGGAAGGCTGGAAGAAACAAGTTGTATTTGTCATCTATTGCTGCAAAATAAATTCCCCCAAGACTCAGCAGATTAAAACAATACACATTTATTATTTCACAATATTCTGAGTCAGATATTTGGGCATACTTAACTGAATATGATCCAGCTAAGGCTACAATCATCCCAAGGCTAGACTCATAAGGATATGCTTCCTAGTTCATTCAATTGGTTATTGACAAGATTCATTTTCTTGAAGGCTATTGGACTATACCTTAGTTCCTTACAAGCTGTTGGCCAAAGGTCTCCCTTCATTCCTTGCCATGTAGGCCTCCCCATTGAGCATTTCACAAAATGCAGCTTACTTCATCAGAGTGAGCAAGTGAGAGGGCAAGAAAGAATACCAACTAGCTAGGTTGTTCTAGGAAGACAGAAGTCACAGTATTTTGTAACCTCATCATGAAAGTGACATCCATCACTTTCTATTCATTATAAGCAAGTCACTAGGTCCAGACCACACTCAATGGGAAAAGATCATGTTAGAATCTGGTTACCAACAGTTCACCTTGTGTCCCAATGATACACGCCACTTTGACATGCAAAATACTTTCACCCCAACCCAAGATCTCTGAGAGTTTCATCCCACTATCATACCAGTTCACATCCCAGAGTCTCATTTCATAAATCAAGTCCATGTTTTTACGAGGATCTTTGGGTGAAGTTCCTTGAGTACAGTTCTGTAAGAATACTTCTCTATCTGTAGATATGTGAAACTAAAGACACAAATTACTTTCCCCAAACACACTCAACATACAATGGTGGGACAGGCATATGATAACTAATAGTGATAGTCCTGTTCAAAAAGGAGGGAAACTGGAGAATCAAAAGAGTCACTGGTCCATCAAAATTCTGAAATCCAGCTGGGCAAATGTTGGAAGTTCCTTGGTTAGACTTCAAGGTCTGGAAATAATCCTCTATGGCTCTCAGTTCTACCTTCTCAGTTCTTCTTCTTCTCTTTGGAGTCATTTTCATGTTTGTAGATGAATTGTTTTCTCAGTTTGCTTCCTAAGAGTAGAATTGGGGGGGGGGGAGGTGTCTCCCTGCCCCTTTCAGTCAAAGCTGGTAGTGTACCTGATAATACAGTTTTCTCAAAAACTTTGTGGGCCTCTTATGAATCTCACTGGTGTTCACTCACTTTAAAAAGACATCGGCACAAATTTCTTTGAGTTAAGACTTTCTCTGCCTTGGATTACTGCTAAAATGTCTGAGGGATGATGTCCTTAATCTACTTAGAGGGCCTATTGCTTGGTTGAGAGGGTCTATGAGGCACAACCTTAATCTCATGACAGGGTTCTTTGTGTGATTGAATAATAATATGAACCTCTGATCTTTCTGATGTCTTACAGATTATACAGTCATGGCCTTATCTTTACCTCTAGGCCATATTTTAGGTCTATGCTGTGTTTTTCTGAATGTTTAGATGCCATTTCTTAATTTTAGCATCTTTTGCTGTCTGGAAAGACTGAGAATTTTCAAAGTCACAGCTTCTTATTGTTTAACAGTCCTACTCTCAATTTATCTCGCTCTCTCTTTTTACTATAAACAGCAAGTGAAACCAGGTGGCACATTCAATACTCTCCTTCAAAATCTTTTTAGCTTGGTCACAAAGTTTCCATGTAACTGTAGACAATAGAGTCAATTTCCAGTAATTTGTTCCTCACTTCCTGTTGAGCCCTTGCTGGCAACATCCTCAGGTCTGTATTCTACTAATAGTCTATTTTAGACAATTTAGGCTTTCTCTATCATGCTTCTCAACATTCTTTCAGCCTCTGCCCATGCTCAGTTCCAAAGTGACTTTCACTTTTTAGGTGTTTATTACAGAAGCACCCCACTCCCTGTACCAAAATTTGTATTCATTATGGTTGTAAAAAAAAATCTCCTCAAAATATAGAGTCTTAAAACAATACACTTTCAGCATCTCACACTGTGGGTCAGGAATCTGGGTGCATTTAGCTGGGTCCTCTGGCTCAGGATCTCTCACTCAGCTTCAGTTATCTCAATGCTCAACTGCAAAGAATCTGCTTCTCAGATCACTTCCCTGGTTGTTGGCAGGATTCAGTTCCTTGTGGGCTATCAATCTAAGGCCTCATCTCCTCACAAGCTGCTGGACAGAGGTCTCTCTTGGTTCCTTGCCAAGTAGGCCTTTCCATAGACCATCTTACAAGATGCTGCTTTTGTCTTCAGAGTGAACAAATGAGCAGACAAGCAAGAGTACCAGCAAGGGAGTGCTAGCAAGATGAGAGCCAGTGTCCTTTGTAACCTGATCATGAAAGGGCCAACCATCAGTTTTGCCATATCCTACTCATTAGAAGCAAATCACTTGATCCAGTCCACCTTCAAGAGGAGAGGATTATACATGATTATACATGAAGACCAAAAGGTGGTGGTCATTGGGAGTCATATCTGAAGCTGCCTACCACAGGAGTCCCAGTTAGTGGCCAACCACGGCAGCTACTTAAACTGTTCTGACAAATGGAAATCATTTAGAACAGGGTTCTTAACCAGGGGTCCTCAGACTGCCCAAGTGTCCATAGAAAGATTTCAGGGGGTCCATGAGCTTGGATTAAAAAAAAAAATCAACTTCTTATCTTTATTTTTTCTGACCTCCATTGTTGAGTGTCATAAAGCTATCTGCTGCTACAGTCTGAGAAGGGGTCTATGGTTTTCATCTGACTGGCAAAGGGGTCCATGGAACAAAAAGGGTTAAGAACCCCTGTTTAGAAGAATATTCATTTGAAACAATGACTCAAGTTTAGACATAGTTGATATTTGATAACTTGTAAGAACTGAACCAATTTTTTTTTCTTAAAGCTACTCCTTCAGTGGTACTGAACCAAGAACTTAGGAAATACTGCCTTAAATCTAATAAAGTAGGTATGATTTATTAAATTACTGCAATGTTAACAAGCTAGGTTTGCAAATTAATATAAATTCTTATCTCTCTGCTTTTGTCAAAATAAAATGAAATGAAAAGCTAAATGAAACATGACTTAGAGTAAGTGTTAAACTGTTCTATTACTTAATAAAAAGAATAGAGATCAAAGACTGGATAGCAATCCTAGCCCATAGTAAAGCCTCTAAAGGGTAACATATAAAGCAAGTTTTCATATATGAGGAATTTTGGCCACATGGAACCCAGAAGCTCCTGGTAAAATAAAGCATGGAGTAACCAAGATATTGATTAGGGTTCTCATAACTACATTAAAAACACCCAAAGATTGAAAAGTCATTAGTAGTAAAATCCTTCATTGATGCAGGCAGTTGAGATGCTGGGTAAAGAGGGAGATATCAGTGTTCCAGTCATTCCAAGTAAATCCCAACGGTCTTTCTACGGATAGAGTCTCATTGGCATCAACCAACTAGTTGAGGAAAATTTTCACACTTGGAGCAAGCAGGCCTGAGTTTGAACTCTAGCTTTGCTGTGACACCTCTTGGGCAGTTATTTAGCCTCTCTGAATTTTGGTGAGTCCAGGTAAAATGAATTCAAAGTGCCCATGCAGAGCATAGTACATATCACTCATTCAATAAATGGTAGGTATGAGTGGTGAGTTCAGCTCTAGACCAAAATCACTATGTGTGATCAGCTGCCTTCCTTACACTGGACTTGGTGCACAGCCAATCCATTGCAGTCTCTGGGATAAGTTGCAGTCAAGGACTCATCCCCTCCACCATCCCCTGATCCCCTGATGCTGGCTATGCTCTTATGCACATCTTTATTTCTTGTCCAAATGCCTCCACTAAGAGGCCTCTATAGGCCTCTATAGGCTCTATATCCTCCTTGGCTGAGGCTATTCCCAGTCACCTCTGCCAAGGCCATCTTAATGGGAGACCTTAAAGACACGTCCCCTATGGTGACTCCGTACTTTTCCACTCCTAGGCCTTCCACTCTTCTGGGTCCACAAAACAGCAGGAGTCTTTAGTGTGGGGCTCCCTTGGCAGTGAGACAATTTCCTGTCTGTACTGATCCACCTGACCCTAACCTAGTTCCGTCCTTAGGGAATAATGGAACATTGGGAAAGCTGGCACCTTCTTCACCTTCTTTCTGGCCTCTTGCTCATACTATTACAATAAGTAAATAAACACTTAACTGTTACTTTCAATTTGGCTCATGGTCCTAATTGACCACCTGGACACCTGGCAGCTCTTGACAAGCAGCAATCAGTGCTAGTTTTAAGAGCATGGGTTTGGCATCAGGTAAGTTAACATATCTGGGGCCAAATTCTGGTTCTGTTATTTACTATCTGTTAACCTTTAGGCCAAAAAATTGCAATGTGTTTTAGGCTCAGCTTTTTTATCTTGAATGAGTTTGGTAATTTCTATTTTAGAAGGTTGTTGTAAAAGTAAATTAGTATTATATAAACGTGTAAATCTGGGCAGTTATCCCAAATTCTGGCACATAATAGGTCCTTAAATAACTGAGTGAAGCCAAATTAATTTGATGTATAATTTTAACGAAGTTTCTTAATAGATTTTAAATCATATGGAGATAATTCACTATTGATAAATTGGAGGTTAATCAAACAACAAAAAAATCCTGGAGTAAAAGTGAGGATGTGAATGTATATACTTAGAGATGTTAACAATAGACAGTTGAGAAATATTGTCAAAAGCATGGTACAGGTCAAAGGCACATTTAAAGACCTTGCATTTATGGATTGCCTCCCACAACAAAGATGCTAAAAAACTGATCAAATGGATCTTTTGTCATTCAGTGTTTACCTGAGACATATAGTTTCTCAGAGAAGACATAATTTATACCTCTTACCCCAAATTTTATTTAAATATTTGTTCAAATATGGAGGTTCGGAGAAACTGATTTTTCACTAACAAAAACAGAAACATCTATTTACTAACTTACTTCCACTAGCTAAAGAAGGGTGGACAGAAAAAAAAAAAAAGCAGCAAAATATTTCCCACTTTTTCAATAGTTTACTCTTAATTTTCTTTTGTAGTTTTCTGGATCAGACAATACCTTGGAAAGCAAATTAGGGGTTTAACGTTTAGATAATTAAAATAAATCACTCATGCTTGATGAGCAAAACAACATGCATTATTGATTTTTGAACTCAGCTGATGGAAAGCTCATGTCTGATTCATAAAAGTACTCAACACAGACAGGGTGACACCAGTTAGGAGTGAAACCAATTTACATTTTGCCAGTTTATTCCGGTGATGTTTCAGTTCCCTTTTTAGATCTGCATCCCAGGTGGATACCCAGCTTATCTTCCTGTTAATTTGGCTTTGAATTCTACACTAACATCTGTGGGTTGTTGAAAGAGGATGAAAAAATATTCCAGGGATGTGACTGTCTAGGGAAAATCACTCTAAAAAAGCACTTCATATGAAATTTCTGCCATTGGATTATCAAGAAGTGCTGCAGGTTAGCCTGCAGAAAGCATTGGGGAGGCAGGGACATTTAAGGTAACCACAGTGTGGTAGATTGAATGATGTACGCCAATGAAAGACATGCTCTTACTCTGCATTATTGGGATGTGAACCCATCTGTAAATAGAACCTTCTGAAGATGTTATTTTTAGTTAAGGTGTGGCCCTACTGAATTGGGTGGGCCTTAATCCTCATTCCTGGAGTCCTTTATAAGCAGAAGAAATTTGGATGCAATCAATCAGAAAAGGACACAGGAACCCTAAGCTGGAGATCAGCAGAAACCAGAAGAGCAATTAGAAGGGAAGAGATCGCCAGGTGACTGGAGGCAGAAATGTAAACCAAGGAACCCCAAGGATTGAGGCAAACCAGTGCCAGAATGCCACAGAGTCCCCAGAAGAGAGCACAGTCCTGTTGATACTTTGATTTTGGACTTCTAGTCCCTAAGACTGTGAGAATATAAATGCTTGTTGTTTAAGCCAACTCATTGAGACTATTTGTCATAGCAGCCTAGTGAAGTAAAACACACAGTAATTAGTCTGGTCAGTCGCCCTTCCATTGAGCACTGAGTTTCAATCAGCAGATTTAGCGGTGTTCTTTTCCTTTCTCCAAAAGTGTTCACCTAGACCTTGCATTTGTGGATTGCTTCCCATAACAGGAAGAGGGCGATCTTCCCAGATGGAGGGAAAATATTCCTCATTCCTTAGACCTCATGCACTCAGGTTGATGAGGTTTCTTCAGAAACATTTTGCATTGTGGAGGTAGTTGGGGGTAAGAATGAGAGGTTTGACATAAATTTGTATGATGAGAAATTACCAAAATATAATGTGCTAGTCTTGGAAGAAAAAGACATCAGTTGATCTTCTACTTTCTTTGTATGTTCTTCCAAATATTTAGCAAAAATTAGAATTTATTCTCCCAATGCTTAAGTCTCTACAACTTGTTCCTCTGAATTAATTTGTTCCCCAATTTTGGTTTCTAGTTTATACATGTGGGAATTCAGGTTCAAAAGACTTCACACTAATCTGTTAGTATTAGTGTGAAGAATACCTTCTTTAAATTGGGAAGGAAAGTGGAAAGGAAATAACAGTATAAAATATGTTTCCTATTTCCCTGAGCTATTATATTTTAGTCTCCTCTGAGCAGAGGTTAGTCCTGAGATATTAATTATTTCTTAGAGAGAGTCATTGTAAAAAGTAAAAAATAAAAAGATAGGGCTGCTGGTGGCCTGAAAGAGGTAAGTAGTGGAAAGTCAACTTAATTTATCCCATTTTATCCCTATTAATCCTAATAGTGTTTATTTTCTGCATTCCTGTCAGACACAGTTTTAAAATGCTGGGAAGTGGATGTGGAGTAAGTGACTGGGCTCTGCCTACCATATGGGAGGTCCGTGGCTCAGTTCCTGGTGCTTCCTAAAGAAGACAGTGAGCTGGTGCAATGGGTAGGCATGGCAAGCTGACACAACAAGATAACACAACAAGAGACACAAGAAGAAAAACATAACAAGAGACACAACAAAGCAGGGAACGGAGGTAACTTAAGCTTTAGGCACCTCCCTCCCACATCAGAGGTCCCGGGTTTGGTTCCTGGTGCCTCCTAAAGAAACAAAGAAAATGAACAGACACAGCAACTGCAAACAATGAAGGAGTGGGGAGAGAAAAATAAATAAAACAAATCTATAAAAAATAAAATAAATAAAATAAAATGCTCATTTCTTAAAGAGCCTCTATTCCATACAAAAAATATATGAATTCATGTCACCTTACTTTACCTTGAATTATCAGCTAGTTCTGGTTCTCTTATCTTGGTGACCTATATTGGGGATACAATTGACAAAAAGAGCTCCAAGTTCTCCAATAAACATTTCAAATTCTTGATTAACATTAGAACATTGTCATCAGAAGCCATAGCAGTATTTGATCTTTCTCTCTGAACTAAGTCTGGGTCTCTTGGGAGTGATTTTTTTTTTTTTTCATTCCTTTCATTTTTTGATACTATTGAGGCAGGAGTAAGGTGATGTGAATACAAAATATACAGGATCTGTTTCCCAGCAAGTCTCTTCCTGGATAAGAGGAAGGAAGAGAAATTATGTATCTGGAAACTCTATTCTAAGAGACAAGCACCTACCAAACAGCAAATCAAAATGAGATATAGCCTCGGGTCATCTCACATGGCTGTTGAGATTTCTCCTCCAGGGTGGACAACTAAGGCTTTTTTGCCTTCAAGCAAAATCTCTTCTTCCTGTCATTGCTGAGAGGTGCTGCTGGACAATTTGGTCTTTCAGCGGCATGTGCACAGGCTCCCTGTATTATTACCTCATCTCATACACTGTTGCCAAGCCTGTGGTCTCCTTGCCCCCAACCCCTTCTCACACCATCATTCTCTTCACTCCTCACCCAAAATCATACAACTTGCAAGTCACGGAAACAGAACCTGGCTCCATACTATCTCATTCCAGTATTTTATATTATATGACAGAAGGCGGTCACCTGCCCTGGAGAAAGTTATTTCTCCTTTGGTGTCCAAAGTTAGGGGTGGTGGGAAAAGGGGGCTACATAAGCACCTAACCTGAGATGCTCTGTATTGAAAATTATACTAATTTTTAAGATTCTTAACAATGAAGAGAAGAGTCTGGAAGGATATCTATCAGATTGTTAGCATGGGTAATAGAGTATGGAACATGATATATGCAGAAAGGAAAGAAGATAGGAGGGGGCAGGAGAAAAACAAATAAAAAAGGAAAAGACAAAATGACTGTACTGAACAATCCAGCTTGGGCGATAGCATCCTAGTTAATTAAAATGTATTTGTGCATGTATGCACAAAGAAGTAAATGAAAGAATGATCACCAAAATGTTAATGGTGGCCATCTCAGAGTGAGATGTATGATTATTTTTTTCCTTTTTCTTTTACTTCTACATTTATGCATTTATTTTACAGTAAGTTTTGCCCCAATAAACAGGAACTATGAAATTAATTAAGTTTAGTAAAACTGTTTTATAAAGTCTTGGTTCCAATGATTAAAAATACTAGTTTACCCATAGTTACATGGCAATCAGTACTGTATTTGATTGGGTTTCTGTCAAGCAAGTGTAAAAGAGTGTGGCAAATGGAAGTGTTGTGAGATGGGATTGGGGAGTCATTTTATAGCATGGTGGTATTTACATCTAGAATTCATTTTCATGTCCTGTGTCAAGCTTGACTCTTAAGCACATATTACCCAGAGGGAAGTATGTTCAAGTAGCTGAAAGTACTTTTTCTACCTGTACACAGCCCGCATGAGGGCAGAGATCAGGGTTGTCTTGCTTACTACCATATCACTAGTCACTAGTCATTGCTTGGCACATAGCAGTCACTCAAATCCTATTTTTTAGTAGCGTCACAAAATGCAACTCATTAAAACTTTAATGTGCAGAGAAATGGTAAATTATTTATAATATAGCTGACATTCTCTTTTGAACCCCCAACTTCTGGTTAGTGGTAGGTGATAGGGTGAGGGGTGTCCTGATTTGCCTGGAATTGAGGGGTTTCCTGGGACTTGAGGCATTCAGTGCTAAAATCAGGGACATCCTGGCAAATAGGGAAAAGTTGAAAACTCTAGAGTGGTATAGTGAAATTAAATGCCCAATCTCATTGAAACTTAGTCTGATCTGATAAATTGTACCTTTATATAAAAGAACCTTCTTGTTTACATAAAATATTTATTTCCCTTCCCCTGCCTGTTTCCTTAAGATAGTATAGCAGTTGGAGGGGTGGGGAATGGATGGGGGATGACTTGTGTGATGTCCTAGGCAGGTGGGAAGAAGACAAGTCATCAGATCCATATGGTGTCCTTGTGTTATTTTCAGGCTCTTCTGGGCTGAAGGTTACTGAGGCAGAAGTCTATAACACTTGAACTACAACTGATTCTGGTCTCTCTCTTGACTTGGTCAAAACCACGAGGCACTCCCTGATTCGTTCAGTCTCCCTTGCTTCTCTTTGCCTTCCAGACGTCCAACAAATCTGTCACACCCTCCACCCAGACCATTGGCTTGGCAACCACTTACAGCCTCTAAATCTACTCACTTAACTCTTCTGTGGCTCTCAGGTTTTACCTGAAGTGGGAGGTGGGGAGTTGCCTGGTGATTTCATTGTCATAGGTGGAAGATGTGACTTTTCTAGTGCTATTCAAAGTGTGGTTCCTGGGTTGGTGCCAGTCTGCAGACTCTTTGTTCCTTCTTCACAACAATATAAGTAGAAGCATTAAGTGTGTTTTAGAAACTTTTACAGTGATTTAACAGAGTAATTTTTGTCTATTGAGTCTTATAATAAAAGAATTAGGACTTGCATTTTGTAAGTTTTTGTTTTTTCTAATTACATTTTTTTTTCTAGTAATGAAATTAAACTCTACTTTTCAAAATAATTTGTCATTGATGGATTGGGACTAAAAAAACTGGTCCTTTACCACAGATGTTCTAAGAAACACTGTTCTACACTACAAGTGATTTCAGATTAAATTCTTGGGATGCTTAAGAGGGCAGGGATTATAACTGAAAATTTTGGCAAATCACTTTGTAAGAAAAAGGTAATAGAGTAAAACATTAATATCTGATTACATTGTTTTATAAATGAATAAAAGAAGAACCAATGGTCTTGAGGAATCTCATTCAAACAAGATAGCTTTATAGAAGGAATGTAGAAGAAAGCATGCTGTGTAACATTTTGCCATTTCCCTACTCAGCCAGAAGGAAGAGTTTTGTTTTTTTTATTGCCTAATTAGGGAGAGAAAGGGCAAGTCTGCTCTTCTGGGGTAGTAGAACTTGTTTCAAAGCACAGCGGCAAAAAGCTAGATAGGACAAAGATTTCTCCTTACTTTCTTCTCAAAATGTGTGTATCTCTGTGTGTATGTGTTTGGACAGGAATATAAGTAAAAGGAAAGCATACAAATAAAAGCAGAACGTGTTTTTAAGACACAAATGGATTTATGTTGAATCCTTTTCCTCTGGAAAAATCGTTTGATGTAAGTACACACGTTTAGGGCCTGAAGAATAAAACATGGGAAATCAAAGAGTTTTGAGTGTAATATATGAAGCATCCATTATCTTTTTGTAGCATGATTAAATGATGGACATTTTAAACAATAACATATCTCAGCAGATTTAATTTTTTCCTTTGGCTACTGTTCTATATCACTCCAACCAAGTCAGTATTTAAAAAATCATTTCCTCATTTCATGTACCGGTTGTGTCTTTCGAACGGCTTGACCCTCTACCTCTTCTTCTTCCTCTACTTCCTCCCCTCCTCCTTCTCTTCATCTTCTACTTATTCTTCCTCCTCCATTTCCTTCTTTGAATTCCTTGGAGTCAAAGCACTCATATGACACCTAAGGATGATTTATAAATATTTCCATACACACTGCAACAACTATAACTCATGCACACCATAAAAATCCCACCAACTTGAATAACTCAAAAGAAGAAAGTAACTGATAAATCAGTTTGATTAACTCATTCATCAAATGAGGGTCAAGAGATATATTTAATTTCTAAATATCCAAGTACTCAACTATCAAATGGGAAAAGTTATCTACTCCCTTAATTCTTCCCAGGAAGAATTTAATAAATTCCAAAAGAGAATTTTTGGTCCACATCATTTCAACAGATTATGTGAGAAAAATAAGTTTTAGTATTACTCAGCCACCAAACAATAGATGGCCTACACTTTCATATGTTATTCAGCTAGAATCACCCCAATGAACTGGAGTTGTATGGTATTTAATCATGCACTATAGTATTCAAGGTCAAATAGTGAAGAATTTTTAAAAGTTATACAAAAGAAGTGGCAACCCTGGTGCCACCTCTAATACCTTATTCATTTTTATGGCTGACTTACAGAAAGAAAATGGATGACTTTATCTTTGTTAGTGAGGTAAGGTCTCACACCAAAACAACAACAACAATACACGCATTATTTTGTGAAAACAAGGCATTTTCTATTCCTTTTCTCAAAGTGCATCCTAAACTTAAACATTTTCAACTTTCTCAAGAGACTCATTTCACCCTTTCTCTAAGCTACATAGTCAAAACAGTCTTCCCCATAAAGCTTCCTATACAAAACCCCTTGTTGTGGCTGTTATTCTCTCAGGTAAGTGTGATTATGATAGGGTGAGATGGAGAATGTAAAGATAGATGCATGAGCCAACAGATTGCTGATTTGATCCAGACCATTCCCTTCTCAAAGAATTGAGAATCACAAAGCCTTCAGTCATAGTGGTACTATTTGCTTCAACAGTGACTAACAGTTTGGGCCTGTTTTCTGAAAGAATATTACAGCTAGAAATCTTTGTCCCAGACACATTTGTTTACTTGGGGTGGGGATGGGAGAGAATGCCAGGAGAAAATGTGCTTTTAAATACCGAAGATTATATGTATAAGCATATAAAATATATCCACATGTGTGGTTAATATGTTGTTGGAAATACTTGTATGACCAGATGTATCTTTGTGGCTTCATTGTCACTATGCCATTCCCTTTTTTTTTATTTAAAGAATTTGAGAAAAATTACCTAAAAAGGGAAAAGTCTACTTACTAGAGAGATTCATATTATTGTTTTTGCTCTATCTGTTTATTGGGAGTGTTTACGTGCAGAATTAAGTCCTATCCTAGGAAATAATCATAAATTCTTAGTCTGCTCTGTCATCTGGACAGCAAAATTTTATAGAGAGGTTTGAGGGCAGAACTGTGCTCAGTTCATGCTTACTGACTTTTCTATTCTGATATATGTGCATCCATCTGTTTGGTATGGGGTATATGATATTGGCTTTGACTGTGCTGAGATCTTCAGGGCATCTCCATGTGGTCTTTGAGTACTTGTGGGAATTCTTGAAAATTTCAAAAGGAATGGCTCCTTAGGCTACAATATCCATTAGTTCTGAGAGAGAATACAAAATGGGTTATCTTCAGATCTAAACTCAATTTCTCTTGGCTTGGTAACCACACTTGAATGCAAATTAAATATCAAATAGTGTGATTGGTACATTATTTAACACAAACTGGGCCTTTACTCACAGTCTTGAGACTGAGTTTTTGCTCTGTGTCTGATGAAGGACTGAAGAAAGCAGACTTTCTCTTTCAGTACTGCCCAGGTCTAGAGAGACATTGGTAAGGACTATAATATGGGTAGTCTGTTTTCCCATCTCTCACAAACCTTTCTTAACACCATGTGCTGAGAATAACTGGTCTTTCTGCTTCAGAATTCAGACAAACCCTGGGAGTTGTATGATGAATAGATTCTGAACTGGCTCAATTTGATTCACTAGCCAGTAACCTCTAAAATACAAAGCAAATGGCCAGTCAACAAGCTGTCTCAAAGGTTGATACTATACAGGTTCTTGCAGCGGCTACTGTGAACATTTTTATTCTGAAGCCCTGTTGCTGGCTTTTACAAAGCATGAATGAGAAAATAATGAGGAAGAAAAATAGTCTAAAGTGGGGTGGTTTGTATCAGACCAAGGTCAGTGAGAATAAAAAATGGCATACACTGGTCTCAGAGGGCTTGTCTGTAGGGGGGGCAGGCCAGCATGTACTCTTTCAAAGATAAAGATATGGGGGACCAGCTGTTGAGAAGAGAAAAAGTGATGAACTGAAAAACGGTTTCAAGTTTTGAAAGATTGATTCAAAAACCATCTGAACCATGCAAAAAAGCAGATAGGTCCAAAAGCTTCCTTGATCCATTTCTCTCTCTCTCTTATCAGCAAGAAATCATTTCTTCTCTCCAAACACTTCTCCACTAAAATCAAGTTTCATTCTTATTGGCCATGGGGACAGCAACATCTTTGATCTCTAACTTACTGAAGCAGCTGCCTACTGTTGTACTTCAAATACGCTTTTATGACTTAAAGGCATTTTAAATAAAGACTTCTCCAAAACCCAGTTGCATAACAGCTAGAATAGTAAGTGGCTGTGTCACTTATCAGGTGATACAGTGCTAGAATCATAAGAAAACTGCATAAGAAAAAGCCAGAAATGTTAGAAAGCAGCATTTTAAACATTTATACTGTTACATAAGGGTACACATTCCTATACTTGGTCCCCTCTGTTTAACCTCACTTCTGCTGCTTAGAAATCAAAGTTACACGTCAAAAAAGGATAAAGCATTGGTTTGAAAGGCTTCCATTCTAAATAATATGCAAAAATGTGGTTTAGCAAAAAAATTCTTTATGTTTATCTAACAAATGTGAAATGGCCACAATGTGGTGGAAGCTGTTCAGGACAAGAAAAGGTCTATTTTGTTAGAGAACATAATTTACAGACAAGTCATCAAATTGTACTTTTGGAACAATGAAATATTGCAGTGTTTTCTTTACCTATGTAAAGGAAAGAAGACATTTCATTAGGTATGAAGGAGGGAAGATGACTTATTGTATCTATCCTAACAATCTACTTACAGTGGAGCAAAGGTCAAAGGAGTCTTAAAAGAAGGAAAGAGAAAATGTTTTCTAGTTAGAGAAATTTGTGGCAGCCAGTTAATTGAAATCTAAGTAGAGAAACACCTTAAAAATATTGGCAATAGATATACAATTCAAAAATACAGATGCATTTATGAAAAACCCACAACTAACATCACACTCAATGGCAAAAAATGGAAAGCTTTTCCCTTAAGTCCAGGAACAGACAAGGATGCACTCTTTAACCACTGTTATTAAACACTGTACTGGAAGTTCTAATCAGAGCAATTAGGCAAGAAAAAGATATAAAAGGTATCCACACTGGAAGGTAAGAAGTAAAACTCGCTCTGTAAGCAACATGATCTTATATGCAGGAAATCTCAAGGAATATGTAAGGAAGCTGCTAGACTAATAACACAGTCAGCAAAGTTGCAGGATACACATACAATGCAACACACAAAAATCAATTGTTTTCATATACTAGCAATGAACAATCTGAAGAGGAAGTTAAGAAAACAATCCCATTTATAATAGCATGCAAAAGAATAAAATATCTAGGAATAAATTTAACCAAGGTGGTGAGGAAAGATTTGCACACTGAAAACTACAGAACACGGCTGAAAGAAATTAAAGAAGGCCTAAATAAGTAAATAAATGACAAGATAGCCTATGTTCATGGATTAGAAGACTTAATATTGTTAAGATGTCAATATTACCCAAAGCAATCTACAGATTCAACACAATACTTATCAAAATACCATCAGTGTTTTTCTTTCCTTTTTTTTCTTTTTTTTTTCAGAAATAGAAAAGCCAATCTTTAAATTCACATGGAATTGCAAGGGGCCCCAAAGAGCCAAATCAATTTTGAAAAAGAAAAAAAAGCTGGAGGACTTACACACCTCAATTTCAAATCTTACTACAGAGTTATATAATTAGAACAGTATGGTACTGGCATATGGATAGATATACAGACCAGTGGAATAGAATCGAAAGGACGTAAATAGACCCACACATCTATGGCCCAGTGAGTGTGACAAAGGTATGAAGTCCATGAAATGGGGAAAAAATAGTTTCATCACCAAATGTTCTGGGAAAACTGGACATCTACATCAAAAGAATGAAGTTTGACTCCTACCTTAAACATTACACAAAAATTAACTCAAAATGGATCAGCAACCTAAATATAAGAGCTAAAACCATGAAACACTTAGAAGAAAACATAGGGGGAAATCTTCACGATCTTAGATTTGGGAATGGATTCTTAGATATGACACCAAAAGCACAAACAACAAAAGAAAAATATAAAAACTGGACTTCATAAAAATTGGCTTTTGTGCATCAAAGAACATTATCAAGAAAGTAAAAAGACAACTTACAAAATAGGAGAAAATAGCTGCAAATCATATATCTGATAAAGGCTTAATATCCAGAATATATAAAGAACTCTTACAATTCAACAACAAAAAGACAAACAATCCAGTTAAAAACTGGGCAAAGAACTTGAACAGTTTTCCAAAGAGGGTATACCAATGATCAATAAGCACATGAAAAGATGCTCAACATCATTAGCTATTAGGGAAATGCAATTCCAAATCACAATGAAATACTGTTTCACATCCACAAAGATGTCTGTAATTAAAGAAAGAAAGAAAGAAAGAAAGAAAGAAAGAAAGAAAGAAAGAAAGAAAGAAAGAAAGAAAGAAAGAAAGAAAGAAAGAAAGAAAGAAAGAAAGAAAGAAAGAAAGAAAGGAAGGAAGGAAGAAAAGAAAGAAAGAAAAGAAAGAAAGAAAGAAAAAGAAAGGAAGGAAGGAAGGAAGGAAGAGAAAAAGGAAAATACCAAGTGCTGGAGAGAGGTGGAGCTATTGGAATGTGCATTGGTGGTAGGAATGTAAAATGGTGCAGCCATTGTGGAAAGCAATATGGCAGTTCCTCAAAAAAGTTAAATATAAAATTACCATATGATACAACAATTCCACTGCTGGAATATACCCAAAAAAATTGAAAACAGGGACTCAAACAGATACTTTTGCAGCAATATCCATAGCAGCATTCTTTTCACCACCACCAAAAGGTGGAAACAACCCAAGTGTCCACCCACAGATGAGTGGATAAACAATATGTAGTACATACACAATGGAATGAATTTCTGAGACATGTTACAACATGGATGAACCTTGAAAACATTAAACAAGATACATAAGGACAAATGCTGTATGATTTCATTTATAAAAACTATCTCAATATAGCAAATTCATAGAGACAGAAAGTAGATTAGCAGTTACAAGGGATGGTGGGAGAAAGGAAGATGGAAGGAAGATTGCTTGGAGGGTATAGAATGTTAATTTTGGAAATTTTAAAATAAAATAAAATTTTAGAAGTACCTAGTTTTTTTTTCTTCAGGTACCAGGGTGTCTTAGTCAGCCAAAGGGGTGCTGATGCAAAATACCAGAAATCTTTTGGTCTTTATAAAGGATATTTATTTGGGGTAGAAGTCCACAGTTACCAGGACATAAAGCATAAGTTTCTTCCCTCACCAAAGTCCATTGCCATGTGTTGGAGCAAGACAGCTGCTGACGTTTGCCAGGGTTCAGGCTTCTTGGGTTCCTCTCTTCCCAGGGCTGCATTTCTTTCCGGGCTTAGCTCCTCTGTTTCTTCCACAAGGTCAGCTGTAGCCCATGAGGCTCTCTAGGCTTTGCTTCTCTCCACAAGGCCAACTGTAGACTATCAGGTGAATGGCTTGTCTCTATCCCGGGGCCTTCTTTCTTTCCTCATAACCAAGCTCTCTTACTTGCCAGGGCTCCAGCTCAAGACTCCAACATCAAAACTGCTCCCTCTGTCCTTTGTCACGCCTTTTATATTTGATTCCCCCATCCACCAAGGGGTGGGGCTCAATGCCCTACTGACGTGGCCCAGTCAACGTCCTAATTAACAGACCAGTTTACAAGCATGATCCAATACCTATTTTTGGAATTCATAATTACATCAAACTGCCAAACTGCTACACAGGGTCAGGGATTGAAACCAGGACCTGGTATGTGGAAATCCAGTGCTCAACCACTGAACCACATCGGCTCCCCTGAGTTGGTTTTTTCATTTGTTTGCCTGTTGTTTGTTTGTTTGATTTTTAGGAGGCACCGGGGACCAAACTCAGAACCCAACATGTGGGAAGCAGGCACTCAACCACTTAAGCCACAGTTGCTCTGCCTAAATTATTTTTAAAAATACAGATAAGGGAAATTTTTAGGTTTTTCAAAGACTGAGGGTTCACTATTTTGCCTAAGGCTGAAATGTCAAATGTTCAAAACAAATTAGACATGGCAGTTGTTTTTATCTGTGCACTGTGGTAAAATTGACCATATATATGATGAGCACATGCAAAAAACTTCAGCCATGAAAAGTTATAATCATTAAGGAGATATTTCCTATTTTATAAAAATTATGTAAAAGCATTTTTTTTCTGATAAAATTCATCTTTCTAATATCTTTTTAATATGTTTTTAGCCTTTCACTTAATTTACCAATTGTTAATATTTTGTCACATTTTTTTTTCTTTCTTTTTGAAGTACCAGTGCTGAGGATTGAACCCAGGACCTCATATGTTGGAAGCTGGCACTCAAACACTGCACCACATTGGCTTCCCTGAATTGTTTTGTTTATTTTATTTTTATTTTTGTAAAGATACTTAGATTACATAAATGTTACATAAATAATATAGGGGATTCCCACATGCCCTGCTCCCCACATCTCCCACACTCTCCCACATTAATAACATCCCTCATTAGTGTGGTGCATTCATTGCAATTAATGAACACATTTTGGAGCATTGCCACTAAGTATGGATTACAATTTACATTGTAGTTTACACTCTCTCCCGCACAATTTTGTAAGTTATGACAAGATATATAAAGTCCTGTATCTGTCATTGCAATGTCATTCAGGACCATTCCCAAATCCTGAAAATGCCCCCCGTATTACATCTGTTTTTCCCCCTCTCTTCCCTCAGAACTGCCTCCACATCAATGATATAATTTCTTCCATTGCTAGAATCATAATTAGTCTATAGAAGAATACTAGTAAGTCTACTTTTGTCCATAGTTCATTCCCCAATCCTGAGGTTTCTGGGATGGTGATGTACACTCCAGCTCTAATTGAGAGGGGGCTGTGATCCCATAGGGCTGATGGATGGGACTCTCTTGCTTGCAGTTGTAGACTCTCTCATTTACTTGGTATGGTGGTTATCCATCATCACCTCCTTGTTAGTTGTCCTGGGTGAGACCAATGAACTGGAGAGTAGATGTTGCAACTCCGTTGAGATTCAGGGCCCAGGTGGCACGTGGACAGCCCAAAGACTTAAGTCTCTTGGACGTACACCTACCAACTCTAGTACTAATTATAGGTTCAAATAGAAGGACAGAAGAGCCATGTGTAGGGAAACCACAACTGAGCCCAACTCTGTCACATTGGGTAGCATAAGTTCCAAAGTCGGGCCCACTGGCAAGGCACCTAACTCCTAAGCTATCTGCCTTGATTATCATATCTGGATCTCTCCAGAGACCTCAGGAGCCCTGCTATTTGGGATAGCATCTACTTTGGTGGTCAATGAGATCCTGCTAAGATGTGCAAAAGCTTAGCCTATGGGATGACCTCCTGACTCACTTTGAAGTCTCTTAGCCATATAAACTCATTTGTCTTTACATCATTTTCATTTGTTTTGCTTGTTTGTTTTTCATTTTTTTCAGGAGGCACCAGGAACTGATCCCTGGACCTCCCATGTGGGAGGTGGGTGCTCAAACACTTATGCCACATCTGCTCCCCACATTTGCTTTTATTCTCTCTCCTTTTCTTTAAATACCTTCACACACACACACCTTCTCTCCCTCTCACTCTGTCCTACCATTTTCTGTTGAAATATTTGAAAGCAAACTGAAAGAACCTTATGACATCTCACCCCTAAATATTATCTCTTCAGAACAAGAACATTTTCACACATAACCACAGTTTCATTACTATATCCAAGTTACTTAACATGGATAAATTAGTTTTGTCTATTAAACAGCCCAAATTTAAACTCTCCAATTGTCTAAAAAATATCTTTTTAGCTGTTTTTGTTTTGTTTATACTAGGATACAAAGATAACTCATTGAATTTAACTGTCACATCTCTTTGTTCTCCTTTAATCTATAAAAATCCCATTGTTATTTTTTTCTTTCATGTCATTTAAATATTTTAAGAGTCCAGGCCAATTGTTTGTAGAATGTATTACAATCTGGATTTGTTGCTTCTTTTCACCATGTTTAAATTAACATGTGACAAAAATACTACAAAGGTGAGTTAATGTCCTTCATATAGCTTTACAGCTACAGACACATATTAACCATTTGCCCCATTTTTGATGAGGCTAAATTGGGGCCCTTAATTAACTGGTGTCTATGAGACTTCTCCCTTTTAGAGGTATCTTTTTTGCCCTTTATAATCAATAAGTAATCTGGGGTGTAAGACTTTGAGGACTTGTGGATTTCCTTTTTCCCCTGTAGTAGGCAGAATAATGGCTCTCCAAAGAGGTCCAGGTCCTAATCCCCAGATTTTGTGAATATGGTGGTTGACGTGGCAAAGGGGAATGGAAGTTGCAAATGGAAATAAGATTGCTAAACACCTGACCTTAAAATAGGGAGAGTATCCTGGATTATCCAGGTGAGGCCAATATACTCACAAGGGTCCGTAAGGGTGGAAGAGAGAGGCAGAAGAGAAGAATCAGAGAGAGATGTGACTACAGAAGAGTTAGAAAGATGCAACATTGCTTGCTTTAAAGATGGACAGTGGAGCCACAAGCCAAAGAATACAAGCAGCCTCTAGAGGCTGGAAAAGGCAAGAAAACAGATTTACCCTTGTAGCCTCCAGAAAGGAATGTAGCCCTGCCAACACTTGATTTTAGCCAGGTGAGACTTAAACCTGCAAGTCAGCTTCTAACCTACAGAACTATAAGATAATAGACATTGTTTTAAACCGCTAAATTTGTATTAATTTGTTGCAATAGCAATAGAACACTCCTGGAAATTGTATCCAATGGTTTTAGCATGCATTGATGATCTTAGCCAGAATCAATTATTACATTGGGAGTTGCAAATGGTGTTATTTACTAATTCTATAAATCTTTCCTCATTTATTAGCTGCCATTCTTCTGGAGAAAAAAAGAGCTTCCCTCTCTGTTTTTCTTTCTTTCTTTCTTTCTCTTCCCTCTCTTTCTGCTGAGTAGCATTATGGATTCACAAATATTTTACTTTAAAATTCAATGTGATATTATCCATTACCATCATTATTCTTTGGATGCTCAAATTGTTCCAAATTTGACCAGTGACAGACACTTCACATTGACTCCTGTACCCATCCAACATGGCCCCAATTGTCTTAGAGCATGTTCTTGTTTTCTAGAATATGATATTTCGGGTTATCCTGACATGTCTTCTGTCCCAGACCTGGACTCCATCATTTTACCAAGAAGCCCTGGTTTCATTGAGTGAAGAATGGTATTTAGAAACTTGGGTGATAGGATGATTAGTTATTTTTACTGACACATTGGTAGCTTAGTCTAGTTTTGGTTTTAGTATGCATTTTCTTTTCATAAATGAAGTTTTTTTCATAATTTAAAAGACTTTTAAAAATCTTTTCTTTTTCTGTGAATTATTCATGTATTTTCCCCATTTTCTATCAGGTTTTGATGGTTTTCTATTAATTTGGGGGCTTTTTAAAAATGTAGTTGAATTTATTCATCTTTTGTTTTATTGCAACTGGATTTTGACGTATAGTCAGAAAAGCTTTCCCCACATCCAGCTTGTACAAACATTCATCCATGTTTTATTTGAGACCAGTTTTTACATTTAGTTCTCTTATGTGTTTGATGTAATGTATGAGTCCAAAAATATTCTTTTTTTCACTTGTCCCAATAACATTTGTTGAAAAATGTATCTTATCCCCCAGTAATTTGATATGCCTTCTTTATCACTCACTGAATTTCTACATGTTCTTGGGTCTATTTCTAGACTTCCTATTCTGTTCTACTGGGCAGTCTGTCTATTCGTGAACCAATAAATGCTATTTTAATTAGAGTTTTGATAATGTGCTTTAGTATATGTAGAGCTAGTCAACCATTAGTGTTGTTTTAGGGGTTTCTTAGCTATACACATGTTTATTATTTTTATATGAATGGTAGAATTAACTGGTCCAGCTCCCAGAAATCATGTTGTTATATTTACTGAGACTGCATTAAGTTCAAATATTATCTTTGGGGAATTGAAATATATATGATGAGGAAGAAATGCCTTTTCATTTGTTCAATCTATTTTTCTCATATAATTTTTGAACATTTAAATTTACTTCTAAGTATTTCTTTTTATCTATTTGCTTGCTACTGTGAGTAGTTTTTTCCATTGTAGAGAAAGATTATTGCTCTTTCTTTTCCAATCTTTATTTTTCTACTTCAGTGGTTTTCAACCTTGGCAGCATATTATAAACATCTGGGAAAGTTTTCAAATTCTTAGGACTCCTCTATATACAAAACCAATTAAATCAGGATCTTTGGGTGTTAGACCAAGGCATTGGTAGCATTTATAAAGTTTCCGGGGTGATTCCCATGTACAGCCAAAGATGAGAATCACTGTGCTAAATGCTTTATTTTGACCAATTGTCCTGGCAAACAACTCTACCATAATATTAAATAGTAGTGGAGACAGTGGGTATTCTTTTCCTGTTCTTGTCTTTGGTTGGAATTCCTCTAGCATTTCCCCATTAAGTAAGGTCGAATTTATTAAATAGAACTGAAATATATATAAAATCACATTAAAGATTATATGCATGCATATATATTTAAGTATGTTTATAATACCATGTTAAAGATGTATCTTCAATTCCTATAGTAACTTAAAGTTGTATGTGTGTTTGTCTGTGGGGAGGAGGGTTTAAATCAGGAATGAGTGCTGAATTTTGTCAAAGCCCTTTTCAGCATCTATGTAGATAATCATGATTTGTTTTCTTTCTCATCTTGATATGGTGAATCATATTAATGAATTTCCTAATTGTCTCAATTGATCAGTACAGTAGTTATTATCTTCTTAAGATCATACAGAATTCTGTTTGTTAATATTTTATTTGGTATCTGGGCAGCAATATTCATATGAAAAATAGGAATATGATTTGTTTTGTGTGTGCTATCTTTATAATGTTTAAATATCAATGTTATAATGGTATCAAAAATAATTTAGAAGTTTTCTTTCTTTGTGCTCTGGAAAATCAATGTAGCATGGAGATTATCTGCGTATTTCAAGATATCAAAATTCTTCTGTGAAAACATCTGGACTTGATGCTTTATAAAATAGGGTAGTTCACTGTTAAATTTCTCTATTTCTTCTCTGTAACTTAATCTACTTAACTTTTTATATTTACTCAAATATATTTTTATAAATTATATTTTTCTAGAAAATTATCTAGTTCATCTGGATTTAAAATTTTATTTGTAAAAACACTGCAAAAAGCCACATTCTTTAAATGTCCTAAGTTTTAATAATTATTTCCCCCTTTTCAAGTTTTAATTGTATGCTTTCTCCCCTTTTGCATGAATAGGTTAGTTAATAATCTACTTGTTTGCTTTTTTATTGAATGAGTATTTTATTTATTTATTATTTATATTTTTCTACTTTCTAGTTCTATTTTTACATTTATCTTTATTCTTTGCATTCTGTTTGTTTTTGGTTTATTTTATTGTTCTTCTTCTAGTTTTCTAACTCAGGGATTTAATTCATTTAGTTTTATCCTTCATGTTTATTAATATAAATATTAAGGCCACAAATGCTCTTTTGTTCACTGCTTTAATTATGTCCCTTCGTTTCTGATATAGTATTTCCTTTATAATTCATTTTTAGAAACACTTTTGTTTTAAAAACACTTTCTTTTCACTCATTTGTGTTTATAGGGTGTTTTTTAATTTTCTGGTGGAAATAATTTTTGTTTTTTTGAAATTTTGTTTTATTTTCTAGATTTATTGCATTATTAGTAAAAACATCACCTGTATTATTTCCAATTAAGTGGCTTATTGTGGCCTATTTTTTAAAATTCAAACATGCTCAAGTTTTGTGAATGTTCCATGCGTACCTAAAAAGAAGATTGTATACAAACACACATTCTATCTAAATTTATTTATCTATCAACCTATCCACCTATCTACCTATTTATCAACAAGTAGAGCTTTCTTGTTAACTTTGTTGGGTAGTCTTATAGAATTTTTTGTCTACTTGACCTGTCTTGGACTGAAAGTGGTGTGTTAAAGTCCTTAATATTAGAAGTGGCTTATAAATATTCATTGCTGTTATAGATCCTTTACCTCCAGAAAAAGAGACTCCTATATTTCCTTAGAATAGTTCTGAGATGCTGAAGAGTGTGCAGTATCACAGATGTAAATCTTGCAAAGGCACCACTTCTGGACAAGGATGGACTTGGAAAGGAGACTCATTCTTTAGAGGCTTGAAATGAATGGAAAGAAGGAAACAAGAAATGTTTTAAAATCCCTATTTTAGTGATATGTTTTTATTTGGTTCATATATATTCATAACCGTTACTTATTCATTGTAAATTGAGCTTGTGAATTGAGATTCTTAACATGATTAAGATCTTCTTTATCACATTTATTGCTTTTTGATCTCCATTCTATCTTGTTTGATATCAGAATTACCATTCCTGCTTTCTTATTGTTTGAATTCTTATGATACAACTTTGTCCATCTCTTTATTTTTAGCTTTACTGAATGTATCTCTGGTATGAAGCAAAGAATAGGGTTTTGCTTTGTGAACCAATCTGATTTTTTTACTAGATGATATGTCAATTTTGTATTATTTATATGACAGATATATTTGGTCTCAGCCTGGTCATAGCATTTTATATTATACTTAATTTCTTTCCCTGTGTGTTCTATTTTCTTTGTTCTTTTTCTATATGGCTTCTGCTTATTAGGAACATTTGTATTTTTGTGCTAGTGGTTAAATTTATGTTAATATTTTTATAATAACCTTAGTCCTCTTTCCCCTTACTTAGATTCTTACTATGTGCTTTGACAGCTTTAAATAATATCTTCAACTCCCACCTATTATGAGACAATCATTAAGCTTATTTAATTTCCTTTTCTTTTTCACCCCCACTTTTTGTGACATTATTTCTTCTATGTCAGAATACATAACATTCATACACAATTCTTCTACCTTCACCCCCTATCTTTGCTTTAATCTTAAATACTTTTAATATTCACTCTTGGTCCTATTGCTGAAGTTTCCTTGGTCATCTCTTGGTCAAATAAACCTTGTTCTCTCATAGGTTTTTTAGGAAGTATTCATGAGGATTCTCTTAATTTTTGCAAGTTAACATTGTTTTTCTGTAGCCTTGCTATTTGAAAAAAAGCTTGAATAGATATAAGATCCTTGTCTCACACTTTTTCTTTGAGTTTCATGTTGCTCTCTAGTTATCTTGTTTTATGTGTTACTGTTGAAAAGTCTGATGCCAACCTGATTTCTTTCTTTCTTTCTCTTTTGATTTTTGTCAGTAAATTGGTCTTTTAGCTGAAGGTACAGAGAATTCTTTCTTTATCTTTAATATCTAAAGGTAATTTTAAGCTATATCTTAGAAATATGGTGGGGCCTTTCAATATCTAAACTCAGAGCTTTTATCTCAAGGAAGTTTTCTTAGGTTACACCTTTAAATTCAAAGGTTTGTTCTATTCTATTGTTTTCCTTTTCTTTCTCAAACTCCTAGATTATATATATGCTGGCTCTTCTATTTTCTGTACCTATCTCTGTCTCTCTGATTCTTTTTCTCTCTTTATTTCATGTTTGATCTCTTGGATATTTGTATCCTTTCCTTCAACGACCTGTGTTATATTTTGAGGTGAATCTATTCTCCCTTGGACACCTTGTAATTTAGTCTTTATTTCCAAGATGATTTCGCATTTTTCTTCAATTTATTTTATTCTAAGTTCAATCATTCATTTCATATCTTCAGCTTGTTTGTTTGGGCAATTTGAGGTCTTCATTTTTGAGCTCCTGATTTGACATATTTTATTCACATCTGCAAATATTTGTCTAAGAATATTTAGGTCATGTTGTGATACCATGTTGTAGTTTTCACCTGCTGTTTCAGTTTGCCAGGATGCCAAAAGCAGATACCATAAAATGGGTTGGCTTTTAACAGAAGGGATATTATTCACTTAAAAGCATACAGTTTTGAGGCTGAGAAAAATGTTCAAATCAAGGCATCATTAGGTGATGCTTTCTCCCTAAAGACCAGCTGTTGATGATCCTGGACTCCTCTGTCACATGGCAAGGCACATGTGGCATCTGTTGGTCTTTCCCTTCTCTTCTGGGTTTCATTGTTTTCAGCTTCCTGCTTCCCTGGCTCACTCACGCTCTCTCGCTTTCTCTCTCTCTCTCTCTCTCTCTCTCTCTCTCTCTCTCTCTCTCTGTATTCATTCCATTAATAAAAGATTCTAGTAAGAAGATTAAGACCCATCCTGGGCCACTCCTTAGCTGAATTAACCTATTCCAAAGGTCCTACTTACAATAGGCTTACATCACAGGAATGGAATAGCTTTAAGAACATAGTTTTCTGGGGGTACATACAGTTTCAAACCACCACACCTGCTTTATTTTTGTTGGAGAATTTTTATCAATTAAAATGTTTGATTCCTTTTTCTACTTATAATATCTTTGTATAGATGTTGTCTGCTAATTTATGATCATTTTGAAATGTTTTATTTTTTTCTGCACCAGCAATAATATTGCATGTTAGATAGTGGTGAGTGGTATTCTTGGCTTATAGAGTTTCTTAGTTTGTGAATGCCCTCCTCTCTTTGTATATTAAATTTTAGTTTTTAACATTTGATAGTACTTGTTTTTGGTGGGGAAAGAATGTCTTCTGTCTTCTAACTTTGTGATTCTCTTTTCTTTTATTAGATCCCTTAAATTCCAAGACTTGTTCCTTCTTTCGCTTTATCAGTAAGCCTCCAAGGGATCCCTTCCCTTTAAGTCAACCCCTGTTACCTAGAAGAAGTGCCTTTTTAAGGTTTCTACCTCTGATCCTGTATATTCTCAAGTTTCTTTCTATGGATTCCTCAGCTAGGTCTCAGAACTGTTCTATGTTGTGGCTTGGGGTATGAGTCTCTCATTCTGCGGCATGATCATTACATGTTTTCTGTCATATCTAGTTCTTTGATCCCTTCTTTTTTCCACATAGTTTTTTGCCAAACCCTGGTGTGAGTTCCAGACTTTCTTTGCTGCTTTCAGGTGTTTATTTCCCTACATGCACATAGGTGGAAGTTTATAGTATTCTCTGATCCATAATTATGCTCTTAGTGTTGGCCTGGGGTAGCTTTATTTGCTGTCCTTGTTGGTCTGAAATTTTTCTCATAGAGTAAGTGGAGAGATTTGAATATAATTAACTACCATTATCCTATGGGATCTCAGAAATTTCTTATATATTCCTAAAGTTGACATCATTTTTCTTCATAATATTAATGCCTAGCATTAATACATCACGTCATTTTTCTCATGGCACTTTTACATATAATGTGCTTCATTTGTTCAATGAATGTTTGACATAAGCATAATTTCAAAAGAAAAAACTGAGGCTCAGAAAGATTAAACAAATCCTCCAATGTTGTGCACTTATACATGGTAGAAGTGTTCAAACTGAAATTCTGGTTTCATGATTTCAAATTCATTTTCTTTCGATCATTCTGTCATTTTCATGAGTATAATAATTTATGGAGGCTTTTTCTGGGAATAATTAATGTAAAAGAAACCTTTTCCCAAACACCACAGTACTGCACTCCAAAATAAGGTAGTAATTCTTAAAAGTTATTGAAAATAGTGGAAAAAATTAAGCTTTTTTTAAAAACGTGTATATATGTTGGGTGGCATGGGCTGGGTATGTGGACATCAAAACATTCATGAAATATAGCAATGGGACTAAACTGTGAAAGACAATATTTAAGAGGTCAAAGCAATCTCACTTCAGTGATCATTTTAATTCCACTTAAATTCATGGTGTGTTAGAGTGGACAGTTGCAGAGGTGATGACATACAACAGCTTATTTCTGAGAACCATTAGCCAATGGTATGCAGGAACAGCCAAAGACTATGGGAAAGAAGAGTTTATGAGTTGAATTGTACCACCCAAAAAGTTATGTTCAAGTCCTAAGCCTGGGTTCCATGAATGTGGCTCTGTTTAGAAAGATGATCTTTGAAGATGTGACTAGTTAAGATGAGGACAAGCTGGATTAGGGTGGATCATGTGACATAGAGGAGGCAGAGATTGCAGTGATATATCTACAAGCCAAGGAGTGCCAGGGATTGCTAACACCAGAAGCCAGAAGAGACAAGGAAGGATTCTCCCCTACAGGCTTCAGATGGACTGTGACCCTATTGACACTTTAATTTAAATTTCTAGCACTGGGAGACTATAAATTTTTGTTATTTTAAAACACCTAGTTTGTGGTACTTTGCTATAGCAGCCCTAGAAAACAAAAACAGAAGGTAAAGTTGAAAGATATTTTGGCCTCTGGATTTAAATTGTTTTGATTTTTTTTCAGATACAATTGATGCTAAATGTTTACATTTTTAGAAGAGCTATGAAGAAAGAAATTAAAACATAAATAAAATTATGGAGTTAAGGTAATTAAGTTCTATCCCTGGCTCTGATAATTCCATTCACTTGAGCAAATAACTTGATTTCCTTGAAACTTGGGGTAGGTTGAGTTGATCTACATGGTTCTTTCCACTTACAACATTTTGCAATCTAACAGATAAATTGAATCAAAGGCAACTAGATAGAATCAGAGCTTTTTAAACAAATATTCACAAAATGTCAATTCTCCAATCAGCATCAATTTAGTAAGAGGACCCAAGGAGTGACCCCACAGAGCTCCCTTCTCCTTGAACTATCCTTTGTAAATACTAATGAAATTTGTGATTAAAAATTAGAAAGCACGGTTTACAAATTTATAGATGACTCAAAGTTGGTAGAAGTTGCTTGTTCTTGGACAATCAAATTAAAATTAAAAGTATGCATATTCAATGCAAACTTAGAAAAAAGAAAAGAAAATATATACAGTTATATGAAAAGGCATGAGTACTAGTTACTTACAAACTCCACATGAGCCAGCCTTGTGACACAGTGTCTCCAAAACTGAAGCCATCATAAAGAAAATAGCTTGGAAACTTTGAAGGGAATAGATTTGCTAACATCTGTATTAATCAGAACATGTCTGAAGTGTAATCTGCTCTGGAAGATAATTTTAGGAGGAATCCTTGCCACTGGATTGCATCTGGAAATGGTAGGAGTCTGGAAGAAATGGGGGGCTACAATATAAAGATAAATGAAGGATTGCCCTCTAGAAGTCAGATTAAATCTTATTCTGTGCTAATCTAGAGAAAAACTGGGGACAGCAAAGTGATAATTATGGTATTGGCTCCATTTAGAAAAATTTCCTAAAAATTAGGGCTCTTCTCAAGTACAATTTGCTGGCTTTTTAAAAGTGGTAACTGCCTTCTTCACCCCCTTAAGAGAAATACCTAAGAAGAATTCAGATGATCACCTAATGGGAAGTTATTTGAAAGATTCCTGCACTGTGTGGGCTAGATGGTCTCTAAGACAGTCACTTTCAACCATGATTAGATGAAAATCACATTGAGAAACTTCTTCAAAATACTCTGGAAACCTAATCTATAGATATCACTTCTGGATATGTGACTTTTCAAATTGTCATTAATTCATTCATTTTTATTCATTCAATCAGTCAGTCATTCCATTGACTGCTAGTACCAGATACACTGCTGGACTCTGAAGATGTGCTGATTAAATATCACAGCTCCTGCTTTCATGGATCTTATATTCTCATGGGAGAGATAAATATTAATTTAAAAATTCAAAGCAGGGGGCAGATGTGGCTCAAATGGTTGGGCGTCCATCTCCCATATGAAAGAACCTGGGTTTGTTCCCTGGGACCTCCCAGTTTAAAAAAAAAAAAAAATTCAAAGCATACAATTACAAATTCAAAGAAGTGATCTGAAGGAAAAAATATAGGGAGCTCATAAAAGAGGCTTGCGACTTAGCCTGAGGGCTTAGAGAAGGCTTCATTGAGGAAGGGACACTTAGCTAAGACCTAAAAGATGAGTCTACTAGTTACTCATCAAGTGTTGAGGTAGAAAGGACACGTGCAAAAGGTTCTGTGGCAGAAATGAGAATGGAGTGTTGAAAAAGCTGACAGAAGAGAAATGTGTCTGAAGCATGAACGAAAGACAGTAGGAGAGAGCAAGAAAGCAAAGAATGGGATGAGTATTGAGGCAGAGGCTGACCCGTGTATGGGTAACAACTAGTGCGCTGAGAATTTTGGCCTTGATCATAAGAGTAAAGGAAAATCACCGCTTGATTTTAGGGATGGGTGTATGTGAGTGGAGTGTGGGTGCTAAGTAGCCTGACTGGAGTTGCATTTTCAAATAATTATTCTGGTTACTTTGTAGAAAACACACTGGCAGTGAGCTAGAATGAACTGGAAAAGTCATAGTGTCACAGACAAGGATGATATAGAGAAATCAATAAATCTGAGAGATATTCATGAGGTATAATAAATAGGACTTGGTGATGTATTTGATTTGCGTGGGAGGGATAGGGTATTCTCAAACAGAATTTCTGGGTTTGGGATTTGTGCAATTGAATGGATGGGACCGTGCCATGAACAAGCACAAAATGTGGTGAGGCTGTTATGATTCATTATTGAATATGTTGAGATTTGAGGTGCCTTTAAGATATTGAAATGGATTTGTTGAGAAAATTGTGGTATGTGTGAGTCTGGAGGTCTGAGATGAGACAAGACAGCATGGTGCCATACCACTGCAATGTGGCCTATAAAGAAAAAAGGGCCCATAGAAACAATTCTTAGGTAACAGCCTTGGCAATTTAAGAGTAGAGTTAATGTTAAACATCAGGATTATTGGCATCTGTCCTACTGGTGTCATCTATTAATGGAATCAAACACAACTTTAAGAACAAAGATAAGACTGAAGTCCTTGGAGTTGTGGTTAACATCCTTGGCTCTATCTGCAGCTGCACAACAGTGATTTTTTTGATAACGAGATAGCTTGTGCACTCTCATGGGGCCTGAAACAACTTCAAAGAACTCTTCACCCATCTTCCTTTGTTTCTGCAGGAGAGAAGGCAGGAGCATGTGGAGTGAGTGAATAGGATGGGTAAGGTGAGAAAGCAGTCCAATTAAACTGTAGGGGCATGATGGAAGGGAATAAAATACAAAACAGTATTTTTGGTAAGCAAGTACATTGAAAAAGAATTTGAAAAATACAAGAAAAAAAAGCAGTCCACAGCTATGTTAAAATTTTCCTCTCTGAAAATTTCTTTATTTATTAGTAGGCAATCTGTGATAAAATGTGATTCCGTTTACACATTTCCTAATAAAAATTTCACTGACAAAATAAACATTGATAAAGTTAGAAACATCTCTAGTTAGAAGGGCAGGAAATTTCTGGAGGGAATCTCTTCCATGAGTTTCCTGGGCAAACAGCTACAGTAAGGAATGAGAAAACTACGTACCATGGCAGCTCAGGAATGGTTTACAGGAAATGACTAGACAGACACTAGACTCACACTGTGAGCTGGCTCACAGCAAACTGTAAAGGAAACTTGAAACTTGAAAACAACAACATTTCTTAGGTCTCAGATTTTTCATATTCACTCTCTTTTCCTTTTCACAATTTTGAGTATGTATATTAATTAATTGTATTACATGCATGCCTTTTATAGTTAATTATATATTTAGAAAAGAGCACATTACAAATAAAGTATGTAAACGATGGGACTAAGTAGATTTGAATCTTAACTACTCATGTAGCTAAAATCTGTTTTGTTATTCAGTGATTGCATCTGGAGTGAAATATCCAAAGGTAGCAGACAAAGCCACGAAGCAGTGTGAGCATAATGAGCCTCTCCTTCCTGATGTAGTCCTCGGTGGGCGGCTCACCACTTCTGTACCACTGTGGTTCAAGTTTGCCTTGCACTTCTAGGCTCCCTGAATTTCCTCCCTGATCCGAGGCAGTAAAGGAGCTCCTCACAGTGTTCTCACTAATTATCACTGACATGCAGTGGGCAACCTTATTTGTGAAGCTCTGTCTATATTCTGTGCTGGGTCGGCCTCACCCCTTGGGAGCTAAGTTGTGTGTCTTTGAATCAAAAGATCTGAAAAGGCAGTCAAGACATACCCCTGTGATCCCTTAATGTACTTTAAGCCAGGGCCCCTTTTATTGTCTCTCAAACGCCATTTCCCAAATGTGCTGCACTGTCAGTCTGTTCTTCAAAGTGCCCTTACAGAGAGCACCTGATGCCTCCAGTTGGCAGAAAAAGCACAGGAGAAACTCAACCCTGCTGCTCGTCACTCAGGGCCTGGGAATATGTTGGGAGGAAGCACTGCTTTTCCCAGTGAGATTAGGAGTAAATGCAGAATGTCTTTAAATTTCAAAATCTCCTAAAGCTTCCTGAAGACAGCTGTGTGTTGCTCTTGTTGCTGCTACAACTTTTGTTTGTTTGTTGCCTGGAATATAAAGTCATGCGACTGAATGATACAATCTAGTGAGTATATATAGAAGAGAGATGTGGTCCCAGGACCAAGCCCTGGGCCTCTCCAATGCTTAGATTTGGAAGGAAGATGAAATAGCGAAGAAGACTGAGAGGAGGAAAACACACTTAGTGTAGGAAACCATTGAAGTACAGTTTCCCCTGCTTGTGCTCTGCGGGTTGCCTGCCTGGACCCAGACTTACCTGGTCTGGGTGGCTAATTCTGTCTAATTCTGGTGTGCAGTGTTCACAGCCCTCCTTGGCTAACAGGCTTGGATAAAGCCCCGTCATTCAACCTGATCCCAATGTCAGCTTTGTTTTATTTCTAAAATAGTTCAGAAACTGGGTGGAAAAGAATGGTACTATATATTAGAGCTCCCTTGGGAACTCCTAAAAGGAAAGATAAACTGAACAAGTGCATTTGGTTTGGAGAACTAAACAAAATTTTTGAATGATTTTAAAGCCAAGAACCAAATTGATTGTGTATTTAGGGTTCTGTATTATTTTTCCCAACAAAGAACTCTATTTTAAAAACAGATCATAGCATTTTTACCACCTATTCAATTTTACTTTCTCTTTAATATGTATTCTTTAAAAACCAATGAGCTATTCTTGGTGTTCTTTGGAATCCTGTGATTCAGCATTTGGTCAGGGTCATGTGCCCTAGTACTTGGTAGGAAAGTGATCTTACGTGAATGTTGACGTTGTTGTTTTACTTGGCATATCTGAGTAGTATATTTGCAAAGTCAGTGTATAACCACATATGAATTCACTTGGAGCCAGTAATCAACATTGTTTCTAAGAATCAGGTAGTACGTGAGAATTTGGAAGAAGACTAAGTGTGAACAGAAGAAGAGTGACATGAAGCACTCATGCCAAAACAATTAAATCTAAAGGAAATCTTGATTCACCAGAATCTCCAGTCTTTGCTACTCTGGCCTTAGCATTCTCTAAGTTTTCCTAGGAGAAGTGTGCTTCCACTCTTGTTTTAGCAAAATTTTTTATCGTAAAAATTATTTTGACCTCTTCATTCAACAGCTAAATTCATGTTTTATAGTAAAAATTATCTTTTTAATTTAAAAAGTAGGGGATGCTCATTGGAAACATTTAGATAGTACTGAAAGATGTGAAAGGGAAATGAAAACAAGCCATGATGCCAAGATTCAAATAGAAATATCATCAATATTTTGCTATCTATACTTCTATTTTCTTTCTGGACATGTACACTATTATAATTTATTTACAAAAATACAACATATTACACACAGTGTGAAAAGTGATTTTTTTCCCCGCTTCCTAATATACAATCAATTTTAGTAAATATTTCATGGGCGCTGTTTAAAAATAAGATGCAGTCTCTATTTTCACAAAATAGAGCTTCATATTTAACATGTATTAAAGCTACATTCCTCACTTAATGCCATGTACTTTGTACTTCTTTGTTTTTTTTTTTATTAGAGAAGTTGAGAAGTTACAAAACAATCATGCATAATGTGCAGAATTCCCATACAACACCCCTCCACCAACACCTTACATTGTTTTGGAACATTTGTTAACAGATTATGAGAGAACATCATCAAGCTATTACACTAACTATGGTCTATAGTATACATTTGGTATATTTTTACATACCCTTCTATTGTCAGCACAGTAACTTCCTTGATTTTGATGCAGGAATATTACAATATTGCTGTTAACTATAGTCCATAGGTTACATTAATTGTATATTTTCCATGCATCTCATACTTTTTTTCATAAGAGTTGAATGTTAAGAACTGAGATTAAGTTTTTACTATTCTCTTATTCCCTCAGCTTTTCCTGTTTCCAATTATTTTTTGTTATTAAATTTTTATGTACTCTATTTTGTGCATAAAGTTTTGTGACATTCCTTCCTTGTAGACAGGAATGTCCTTTATCAAAAAGTTATCCTTATTAATGTTTTTTTTTT
>JAQZBX010012186.1:0-41510 GCA_029593785.1 Cabassous unicinctus | reverse complement strand
GTAATTTCGATGCAGAATGCAGTTCTATCTTTAGTTTCCAGAAAAAAAATACCATTAAACATGCATGTGGCAATTTAGCCATATTTACTTGGATGGGTGGGTGCAGTTGCAAAGACGGGTCACATCATCTGGAGTCTACCACCTTGCTGTCTTCTTTATTCTCTTCCCTGCTTCTTGCTAGATTGCCTTCCACAACTCCAAATCCTTCCTCTTCTTTTTTACCAAGTAATTTTCTTTTCCCTGTGATATTTTTGCTTCAGTCAGCACTTAAGCTTCCTGGATTCCCCACACTTTCTAGAGTAGAGTATAGTAGACCCTCATGGTAATTTTCAAAACAAAGGCCATTGTCTTGCTAAGAGGAGAGCTGGAGCCAGCTGTTAAGAATAAATTTTTCTCCACCTTTCACATTCACATGTAACACAGAAGAGGGAAGTAACATTTGTTAAGGAAATATATGCTTACCCACACTAAACAAGAGGAGGAGACACTGGGATTTTAAGAACAGAGAAAGGATCTATCAGCAGCACAGCCTCAGCCAGAGAACCTTCACAATTGTATAACCCATTTGTTGATTGAACAAATATTTATTGAGCACTTATTACATGCCAAAAGACAATCATCTATATGCTGGGGAATTTAAAGATAAATAAGGCAGGATTTGAAGAGTGAAATGCCTAGGAAAGACAGATACATAAACTGATAGGTAGAAGATAGTTTTATAGTGGAGAAATAGACAAAATTGGGGTAATTTGAACATGTAAGCCCAGGCCTGCCATAAATATTCAGGGCCTGGGCAAGAGTACAAATGGCATGTATCTTATGCCCAAATATTTAAAAGATATAAAACAAGCTAACAGACTGCTAAATAAAATATGTTCTATCTTCCTACCTTAACAGTAGAACTTCATAAAACATGAAAGGCCAGGTCTGAGTTTAGAATTCTCAGACTCCTCAGGCTGTCTTCTTAGTCTGAGAAAGACCATGGCCGTGAAGGAAGAGCTGGCCCAGCGCTACCGATCTTCCCTCCTTTTCTGTTGCTGGCTCCTTTCCACACTCATGCATATGCATGTGGACACCCCAACCTACATGTATAAACTCCACCCACAGCATCCACAAACAATTGCCTTTGGTCACCACTCAACCTTGAGTACATGCAGCAGTAGTGCCATCTTGTCCCTAGGAGCAAAAGCTAAGGCAATAGATCCATCCAGGCTCTGAAGGATGGAGGCCACTTGGGGAATTCCAAGATCCTAAATACCAGAGCATTGTCTACAATGGGGATGCATCTCTGAATGGATCTATCCCCTTGGCTTCAGGGACTCTTCAACCTGTAGCATGAGGCACAGACAGATAAGGGCTACAGAAGGCCTTCTGAAGCATGGTCACCTTCCTTGCCTGGGTCAAAATGCAATATTGTGAGCTCCTGAGGGCTCTAGAGACATCTGGACGCAATAGGCAGGGCAGACAACCCCAGGGATTCGGCACCCTGTCAGACGGCCTTACCTTGGAAAATATGATAACCTATCTCCCCAATGTATTGGACTTGGATTCATTTTTAATTTTCCTATACATGGTTCTTATGCCCCTTTTATTTGAACTTATAATTAGCACTATACAAGTTCAATATGTGTCCCAGAGACATAAATCTTCTGGCTGTTTATATGCCGGTTGAGTCCTGAATCTCAACAGAGTCACAGCCAACATCTACTCTCCACTTCATCAGACTCTCTCAGGACAACTGGCAGAAGGATGATGATGGACAATGCCCATCCCAAGGAGTGGAGAGTGTCTACTACTGCAGACAAGACAGTTCCACCCATCTGCTCCATGGGATCTGGACCCCCTCTCAATCAGAAGCAGAGTGCATCACCATCCCAAAATCCTCAAGATTGAGGAATGAGTAAACATGGGGGTTGGGGGGAGGGGGCGGGAGGAATGCAACAATGGACTAAAGTAGACTTATTGTTGTTCTAGTAATGGAAGTACCTGTAATGTTGTTGTGGAGACAGTGGTCACCAGAGGTTCTGAGGGGAGGGAGAGGGGATAATGGGTGTAATATAGGGCATTGTTGGGACATTGGAATCTTTCTGCATGACATTGCAATGATGGATACAGGCCATTATACATTTTGTCAAAACCTATGGCATTGTGAGGTGCAAAGTGTAAACCATAATGTGAGCTGTAGACCATGGTTAGTAGCAATACTTCAATATGTGTTCATCAGTTGTGACAAATGTACCAACTAATGAAGGATGTTGTTAATGGAGAGGAGTGTGGGAGGGGGAAAGGTGGGGTATATGGGAATCCACTATGTTTTTGACATGACATTTGTATAATCTAAAGCTTATTTTAAAAATAAAATAAAATAATACAATATCGTATAAGCCATTTCATCCTAGTTTTCTCAAGATGAAGCATCCTAAAATGCACAGAGCATGCCAGCTTCAGATGCACTGGTTTTGTGCAAAAGTAGGATAAGTGTGTTTATTTGGTGTCCATCGGAAATACATTATTTCAGGACTTGTGAAGCTTTACAGTTCTATTTTCCAATGTCTATATCGGCTAATAAGCTACCATTGGGGAAAGGAAGATAGGAAGAAATTCTTTTTGGCCACAAATCCCAATTTAGAGTCTAAAGTATAATAGGGCCATCTTCAAAGGCAAAGACCATGTGTTTTTAACATTTATTTCAAGCAGATATTTTCCTATTAACTGGATGTTTTCATTTAGTACCTTCTGCAGGCCAGGCTCGTCCTAGATTAACTTCCATCAGGGACATAGGGGAATAATGCAGCTCAGATTAAGCCAAAGCAAGCTTCCTCCTCCACTGCAGGTGTCCTGTATATCTTGAAGATACCAATTTCTGGTTTTGCCTAATTTCCTGCTTATTCTTCAATCTTTTTTTCTTATTCTTCTCTCTCAATGTTAAAGATCTTCTAATTGCTCATCATCTCCCTCAACTTCTGACACTTTCCATGTTTTATTCTCCAGTACATAGATCCTCTTGTCTTCTGTTGGCTCCCTGGCCTGATACATTGCTGTCTGAACCCCTGAGTTCTTGGCATTTGTGCTTACCTAAATCAGTCCCAGCCCTATCCTAGCTCCCTGATCTGCAGTTACATATACACTGATGAGTAGAGTGGAAGCAAACAGGCCACACACTGAAGCAAAGTCCCCTCTTCCAGTTTGATTCTTCTAAGTTACATACATAGAGATGAGGAGGATTCTACCTCTTGGTTATTTGGTCTCTGTTTTTCCAATAACCTTTTCCTCCACTCCACATCCAGAAACCTATCTTTACCATAACACTTTGGACTTCATCATTATGTAAGATCTCCAAATCATGACTCCAAGCATATTACCCTTTACCAGGATATCAAATCTCCCCTGATCTCTTCTAATTATTCACACTTTAGTCTTTTTTTTTGTAAATGATATATAAATATATATGCATATATGTGCCACGCTTTAGTCTTATCAGAATGACTAGTCTATTTACCCGTCTGTGCTAAGCAATCCTTCAGCCCATTCCTTTCTTCACTTCTCCCTTATCCAGTTTACATGCCATTATCCTTCATTTTGAGATCACTCTTGCCCAATATCCTAAACTTCTTTGTGGTTTTGTGTTTTGTCACATCCAACCTGGGATCAACCCTCGTATTGACCTTTCTCTGTGGTGACCCCTAATCACCTGATAATGGCTAGATAAAAACACAGTGGAGCAAATTATCACTACAAATTCATAATCACTAACTTTTAGTGAGCCTCTAACACTGATCTTCAATCAAACCTACTACTCTTTCCTAGCCAACTTTTCTCAAAAATGTGTTGGTGGCTCTTCAGACTGGCCCTACTCTCAGCCAGACATCTTTCCTCCTTCACAGAAATAATAGAATCTATAAGAAAGATTTCCCTCAGTTTTTAGTTATCATATCTTCAAATCTACCTATTGTTTTCAGCATAAAGACCAGTACACTTAACACAGCCTCTCATCCCACAATCCCAGTATTTATGCTTTGGCCACACTGGTCTTTTTCTCTAATGTCATGCTTCTGAGACTCCCCTGATGATAAGAATCCTATAGGTTACTTGATAAATTTAAATTCCCAAGCTCCATTCCATAACCCAGTTAAGATAATACTTTAAGGGGAGATGCCTAAAGGGCTATATATTTAACAAGAGTCTGAGGCAATTCTTACTACCAAGAAAGATCAGAAAACACACACCATGAGCTCTCCCTCCACAGGACCTTTCATATGCTGTTTATTCTGCTGGAAACCTTTTCTTCCCCTTCTCTGCTCTCCTTCTTCCCACCACAGTAGGTTTACTCATTCATCCTTCAGCTTTCTACTTAAGCATCACACTAGCAGGAAAGCCTTTCCTGACAAACCCCCATCCCACCACATTTAGGAAGCTCTCTTTGTCATATGCTCTCATGGGACCACATTTCTTTTCTTCATAGAAGTCACGTCAGTTTAAAATCATGTATGCATTGTGTAATTATTTGATCACTGTCTCTCTCTCTACCAGACCATAACCTCCATGATGTTAGGGGGCACATCTGTTGTGTTTTGTCATTGTTTCCAGAACAGATTGGCAATAATTTCTCAATAATAATTAATGGGGATGAATTAATGAAGTAACTGTCTGTTAACATTGACAAGAGATATTAGAGCTTAACAAATTATAACCTCAATAGAGTTATCCAGCCTCTACTAAGATATTTTTAGTGTTGGGCAGTTCATTCCATTGTTGGATAGTGTTAGAAAATTCATTCTGCTATTAAATTTAAATTTGCCCCTTGTAACTTTCCACTAATGTTTGCAGTGCAGCCCTGTTAGAAACATGCACAGTCTGTTTCCTCTTAATGATACTCCCTTCCAATATCTGAATACTTTTAGCATGTGTCCCCTATGTCTTCTCTTCTCCAATATGAATAAACACAGTTGTTTCAATAGTTCTTGATTTGAAATAGTTTCAGACTCAATTACCCCCTCCCCAGTTTGAGCACATCTAATGAACACAGAAGCAAGATAGAAACAACAGAATCATGAAGCTCTCACATCTTCAATATAGTGGCTTTAAGTCATTACTTTGGGAAGATAAGGTTGTTTCCTTCCTTCTACTAGCTACAGTTTAAATTACAAAGCCATTGAACCACCTCACTGCAATATCTCCAAGGAGGAGCGTACCTACAAGGCAATGAATCCAGAGGACACGTGGGATTTATTAGAGGTACTTTTATTGAAGCAATTTGTTGACAAATGCTCAAGAAGGAGTACAGAGTGATCAGTAATAATAAAAACTCATGGAGATCATTTTCCCAAATGCTGTCTGAGAGAGAAACTGAGCCAAAAATTCCTTAACCAAAGGTAGGCTTTCTGTACCTTTCCACTGATACTTTTTATATGTCATCTCTGGAGAAATTTTTAGATGTTCCAAATCTAAGCCTACATCTAAACTGGGATTTATTGAAACAGCAAAGGGGTTCTATTTATCTCTAGTCACTAATTCTAGCCAGCAGCTGAAAAGAATTGGAGTTTAAATCTTATTACTCTGTCAAAACCCTCCCCCACTCCAGGCTACCATGTCAAGTTGATACAATTATTTCTCGGATGAGCGAGTAGGTTGTCACATTGACCAACTGTTTCCAGTGCTCAGGAAAAGGGGACAATTTGGTCTTCCATATTAAGAGAATTGCATATCCCTCTAATACCTGGAAACCTTCCCAAGGGTCACTATTACAAGCTTGCCCCAAAACCAGAGGAAGTAGAACCAAGCCATTGCTTGGCTTTGAGCCCAGGAGGCCAAGTGCCACTGAAGAGATAGTGTTGAAAGCTACTTAACAGTATGTTTTTAGATGGTGATGCTGCTAATTTTCAGTAAACTATGGCAATAAATGACAGCCTGCAATTTGGATACAGCCAAATGGCTCAGTGGATCAGGACAGTGCAGGAATTCCTAATCCAGTATTTTTAATTGAGAAAATTAAGGGCTGAGCTGTGGCACTGGCTTTCAGAACAGAGAGGAAAGGATTTATAAGAAAAAGGAATTCATAAGAATTGACAAAAACTGGAATTGTATCCTTTTCTAAAATATCAGACAGTGTTCTCCAGAGTAACAAAACCAATAAGATGTGTGTGTGTGTGTGTGTGTGTGTGTGTGTGTGTGTGCACGTAAAGTGATATATTTATTTTAAAGAATTGGCTCATGTGATTGTGGGGGCTAAATCTGAATTCTTAAATCTGTAGGGCAGGCCAGCAGCCTGGAAACACAGGCAAGAGTTGATGTAAGAGTCTTGAGGCAGAATTTCTCCTTCTCTGGAAAACTTCAGTGTTTGCTTTTAAAACCTCCAACTAATTGGATGAGGCCGACCCACATTATCAAGGGCAATCTCCTTTATTTAAAGTCAACCGATTGTAGATGTTAAACACATCTACAAAATACCTTCCCCGCAACAACAAGATGAGTGCTTGATTAAATAACTGGGTACTATAGCCTAGCCAAGTTGACACATAAAACCAACAAACACTTCACATTAGTCCATGCTCAACATTTCCTTTCTTGCTACGTCTACACACTCTAAAAGAAAACGTTTGAATGAATGAATGATTTAAGTCCAAAACTCTTGCACTAGTGCATATTCTTGTATGAACAGCCTACACTCCAGGCTTCTAGCTGTTTCTTTTACATACTGTTTTCCTTGTCCTGTGTCTGTGCACCAGCTGTTTCCCCACCCCATTTTTGTACATACTAATCTTTTCTAGACTTAAAGATACGACTTCAATGCCTCACTTTCCCCAAACCATTTCCTGATTTTCTCAGCTGTAAGTGATTTCTCCTCTGAACTCTTCTGACATTTTTTCTTGCCTTTCTCGTGGCATCGATAATGCTTATATGTACATCTCATTTCCCCTCTTAGTTGATAAACTGAGAGTGGAAACAGGGTCCATTTCCTCTTTGTTTCTTCTTCCACATCTTACACATTGGCAGATATGAGGAAGACATGTACTCTAATTATGGAAGAGACCTGTGAGAAATAATCACGATTGAAAGGAAAGAAATAAATATTGGCCATTGCAAATGGAACCAGCGTAAACTTGGAGGGTCAAATTGAAAATTGGCTTTTTGCAACTTCATGCCACACTATTTTAATCTGCATGCCCTAAAAATGCTCTACCTCTTCACCACCTTCAGGTCAATAAAGAAAGCCTGGAATTCTTTCTCAGAAACCACAAAGTAAAAGACTGAAAAACATGACTAAATGAAATATTTAAAATATTAATAGATACTATAGGTTTAATAGGTATTTGTAGGTATTAATATAGGCATTTATGTTAAAAATACCACAGACAAAGACAAATTTTTAAAATAGGGGAAACCTTGTATTTATTACCCCTATTAAAAATAAAGAAGTAGATTTATTAAAATACAAATAGCTCATAAACATTAATATGAAAAAGATAAACAATTCAGTAAAGGAATAGGCAAAAGTTGGGAAGTTTAAATGAGGAAGACCTTTTTTGGAGGGAAATTTGAAAGTATTTATCAAAATATCTCATGGCTTGCTCATAATTTTACTCAGGCTAAACATTTTTGGCCTTTTCCCTTTGCAAGTAATAAATAATATTTTGAGTAATGCTTTGAGAATATGTGAATATCTGTTCTCAACAACATATTCCCCAGTGGATTTAGTATCCATTGAGGGTCCTTGCCTGATTCAACTCATTTATATTAGGGGTTGTAAAACGTCCATGTTCTAATTCTATCTTTCCTTTTACATTTATTAGCTGTCGTTCTTCTGTAGTGAAGAGAACTTTCCCTTTTTCTCCCCTGCCCCTCTCATTTCAGTATTATTTATTTATGCTATCACTATGGATTCCTGGCTTTCCTTTTTAATTCAGGTTGTTATAACACATTGCTGTCGTTTTTCCTTTTGACACTCAAATTGTCCCAAATTTGGCCAGTGGTCTTCTTTAAGCCAGCTTCTGTGTCTTTTACAAATGTGTCTGTTGATAAACAAGACACATATATATATATATTTGCACACACACATATGTATGGAGAGAGAGAAGAGAGAGAGACATTTATTATAAGGAATTGGCTCATGCTACCATGGGGACTGGCAAGTCCAAATTCTGCAAGTCAGGCTGCAAGCTTGAAGCTCTGATAAAAGTGATGCTGAACCTGAGTCCGAATTCCCCAGGGGAAGCTGTCTGTCTGATGTTGAGGCAAAAATTCTTTCTGAGTATTGATGCAAATCCAACTATGAAATACCCTCAGGTAAAAAAGATAAAAGGGCCAGTGCATGCTTGACCAGAGCCATAACCTAGCCAACATGACACATGAAATTAACCACCACAGTAGAGAAATGTTCATGGAAACCAATATATCGGCATGAGGATGCTTATTCCTACTAGCATATCATTGCTTCCAGACTCTCAGTAGTCAGGAAATGTGTGTGTATGTATATATATATAATTATGATACTGGTACCATTCGTCACCGTTAATTTCAATCCAATGCCGTATTAGAAGGTTCCTCTTCATTTTCCCCCATCCCGTATTTGTATCAACCCTTTCCACTATGAAAACCCTGATTCCTAGCAATATCAATATAAATTATCACTTGATTTGTTCTATAATATAAATAATAATAATTTCTTATTTATAATATCACTACCAACAACAAACCCACCAAAGTCCAAGATTCCCTTGTAGTTTCTCTCTCTCTCTCTCTCTCTCTCTCTATATATATATATATATATATATTTCCTACTAAAATAACAGGCAGAGTATGTTTATCTGCCTCTGACTATAGTCAAGTCCAGGGTTTGCTCATTTTACATTATTTATATAGAAAATTTTTAATATTTGCATAATTTAAAAGTAAAAACAGATAAAAAGTTATTCTCAAAGAGGTCTCTCTGAAGTTCCAAGATGAATAAGTTTCATCCATCTTATCCCCACCCACCTCCTGTAGGTCACCACTTTATTTTTCTCTGGCTTATGCTTTCTGTGTATCTTCTTGCAAAAAATAAGCAAATAAAATATATTCTTATCCCCACTCTTTTAGCAAATGTAATATATTATATACATCCTTTTGTACCTTGGGCTTCTTTCACTTATCAATATATCCTGGAAATCATTCCGTATCAGTTCATAGAGATCTTCCTCATTCTGTGCAAATGTACCATAGCTTATTCAATTACACTCTTGCAAATGAGAATTTATGTTGTCTCCAATATTTTGTTTATACAAATAATGCCACAGTGATTAATCTTGTGCATGTGAGTGTGTGTGTGTCTTTTTTCCCATATTTATGGACTGTATCTTCTGGGTAAAATTCCCAGGAGAAAAAGTGTTTTGTAAAAGGGTAAATACATGTGAATTTGTGTTAGGTTATTGCCAAATTTTCTTGCATGAGAAAGGAAAACTCTCCACTTTGTACTCAGAAGGGAGATGTTTTTGAATGGCAGAGAGAGAGAGAGAGAGAGAGAGAGAGAGTGGCAGGGGAGAAGACTCTTTGCTAATCTCTCTACAAACCCCTTTGTCTTATCCAAGTTTGCTCTCTTATTGTTTCTATTGTCAAGAATTACATATATTGGGAAGCGGGTGTGGCTCAGTGGATAGAGCCCCCGTTTACCATATGGGAGGCCCGGGTCCGCGTCCCTACGCCTCATTGTGAGGGCAGGCCGGCTGGCGCGGTGCCGTGGACTGATGCGGCAAGACCTCACAGCAAGGGGGAGATAAGCAGATACAGAGAAGACACGCAGCGAATGGACACAGCAGCACAAGCAGCAAGGGGGGGGATAAATAAAATAAAATAAAAAATAAAAAAAAAAAGAATTACATATATATTTTATATTCACTGTTTTACATTCATGAAAGCAGAACACTGCATCTGAAAAATTGGTGACTCCACCCACCTCTCTCTTTAGTTCCAGGATTTGCCCCTCCAACTGCATTCTCTTCCCAGACTAGGCCAGTACAGAGATAAGGAAAAGCTCCTTGGAGCTATCGCCATCATCAATATTTGTTGACTGGCCAGTTATTATGTGTCAATATAAGCTTCTCTGTTTGGGCTCTCAACCCCATGCCCTCTCACCCTCTCAAGGGCTTTTCTTTCCCTCTGCTCCCTCCTTTATGTTCTACAACATCAATGTCCACACCCCACCCCACCCCTGCCATTGGCTAATTACCATCAGCCTAGAAACATTGCATAACACCTCCCATCTCCAAAAAAGAAAACTAGACCATCCTTGAGCCTCCATCTTTTTCAACCACTGCCCAATTTTTGCTCTCAACTTTCAAAAGAGTTATCTCCACCTCCCCATCTTCTATGCCACGTCCCAATCCATTCCAGAATGTCCCACTCCCTAAAATATCACTCAACCTTCTCGTATTTAAAAGGATCATCAAATTCTGTGTTATCTAATACAGTGAATACTTGTCTTTCATCTGCATGGTCCTTTGGCAACTTTCAACGCGGCTTACCCCTTCATTCTTGAACTGCTCTCCTTTGATAGCTTCTACCATCACAATGTCCTTTATTCCCTTTTTCTTTTTGGCTGCTACTGTGTTTTTCTTCTGGGAAATTCTGCTCTTGTATCTGACTTCCAAATACTGTAGTTCCTTCCCTCTGGACACTAAACTCTTTTATTGCCCCCCTTCTGCCTAGTGAGCTCATCTATTCTCACGACCTTTGCCAGTGGCGCCCATATTTATTTTTCTCTAGCCCAGCCCTCATTCCTGAGCTTTAGACTCACAGACCTTACTGATGACGTGACACCTCCGCTTTCTCTCTGTACCAACATCTCAAATATAACATGTCCAAAAGGGAACTCTAGATTCCCGACCCCAAACCTGTGTCTGTAACACTAGGGGTCATCCTAGATTTCACCCTTTTCTTAAATCCTCATATCCAATTCATCAGCAAATTCTGATTGGTCTACCTTGAAAACGTTTCTCCAGTCAGCGACATCTCCCCCCTCTCCCTCTCCAGCCTAGTCCATGATGCCGTGATCTCTTGCCTGTACTGCTACAACACACTGTCGACTGACCTTCCTGCTTCCACTCCTGCCCCTTCCAATCCATGCTCCACCAAATAGCCAGACAGATGTTCTAAACCTAAATCAGATCAAGTCACTGCTCGCATCTCCCCTCCTGTCCCTCTTCCCCAAGTAGCCTTCCTTAGCTTGTGATTGAACTCAGAGAAACCACCCCTCAAGACCCTGCATGCCTGGCTTTTGGCCATCTCTCCATTGGTCTTATGTGATTCCTCCCAGCTGCTCTGATTTTCTTTCAGTTACTCAGTTGCACTTAGGCTCTTTTCTTCCATTCTTTGCCAGGTTAGTTTCCTTTTGTCCTTTAAGATTCAGCTTAAATATCACTTTTATAAGAAGCCTACCCTTCTAAAGGACATAGTTCCCACCTTATTATTCTGTCATTTTCATGTTTGTGTCATTCATAATACTTATTGCTGTTGCTGGGGATTTGGGTCTGCCTGCCTCCACTCTCGAAATATTTTCTGATGTATCCCCAGCACCGACCACTTTGCCTGGCAAATGGGAGTCACTCACTAAATATTTTTTGAATGAATGAATGTAAACTTCATGAGAGCAGGGGCCATTTCTGCCTCATTCACCCCTTTGCCTGGCACAAGATAGATGCTCTATAAATATGGGTTGATTAGATAATTAACTCCGATTTCACAGTTGAGGAAACTGAGGCTTAGAGAATTTAAGCAATCTACTCCTGATCACACAGCCAGTAAAAAGACAGAGCCAGAAATTAAATGCTAATGCTTGACAACTCCAGTTCTTGAAATATTAGCACTGGAAGGGCCTTTGGAGATTTTCTTGTCTAACAGCCTGATTTTACAGATGAAGAAAATGAAGCTCAGGATGGTGAAAGGACACTCCCAACTCATCTGTTTTGGCCTATATTATATTCTGGAGCCAGCTCTGTGACTAACTAGCTGGGAAAACTTACATCAATTACAAACTTTCTCTGTACTTCATTTCCCTTATCTGGAAAAGGAGTTAGGAGGTTTCACTGACATTATTTAAGCATTCCTGGATTTAAGCATTCCTTCCAGCTCAGAGCTTTTATCATCCTCCTTTCTCAATTTGCTCCTGCCTCGTCCCCTCACCATTTCTCTCCTATTTTAAGATTAGGGAGAAAATGAAGTTGCATTACATATGCTTTGTTCAGTACTACAATAAAACCGTTAGAGGAACAAAGAGTAAAAAGAAATTATAAAGTTTCCCAATCTTTATATACTTCAAGAAAAGTAAGAGTGTCTGCTTTAGAAACCCCCTGAAGGACAGATAAAAATTATATCTCCATCTCCTAGCCATAGTTTAAAAAACATGTATATAGTAGTCATTCAGGAGAAATATCATTATCAATCCCTGTAATGAGGCAATAAATTGGAAAAGGAAAGGGGAAAATAATGCTCATGGCAATAACTGAATATAAAATTCCTTGGTGTGTATGAAAGAGAATGAATACCCCACATTTCTGTGGCTTTCACTTTATTTTAACTGCTCGTGAAGAGTGACTTATATAGCAAGTAGACAAACCATTCTTATTTATACTCAAAATGTCAAATCCTACTCATGTAGAATGTTATTGGTAAGGGAGGATGTAGGGAGGATGGAGTGGGTTGTTTGGGAAACCCCTGTATTTTCTATGTGAATTTCCTGTAACCTAAAACTTTGTGGGAAATAAAGTGAAAAAAAAAAAAAAAAGATGATGGGGGAACATACAGAAGAAATTGTCAATATACATAAAAGATAACAGTTCTTATGTGATGAAGGGCACAATGCAAAAAAGTTTTTTAAATTTAACTTAAATTTTATTTTTTAAAATTTATTTTATTTTATTATTGTTATTTTTGTTGGTTTTGTTATTGGGGAAGTTTTGGGCTGCAGAGGGGTTGCAGCTGTGATAGAGGAGGATCACTGGTTTGGGGTATCGGTGGTGAGAAGATGTGTAGGGGGGCTGCACCTGGGGCATGCCTCTATGGAGTGTGAGGGTGTTCATGTGGTCATGAGGTATTGTCTTGTTGGTGGAAACTCACAGAATAACCGATGGAATATTGAATTCCCATCCAGGGGAGTCAATCCTGCTACATTCTCTCATGGAGTGGCAAGAATCTCTGGAGTACATGGTCAGTGCCTAGCAAAGGATGGTGGATCAATGTTCCAGGCCCTTGATATTGATGCTTGTACTTATGAACCTGGTTCTTGTGAAATTGAAACTTGGCCTGGTAATAGATATTGCCTGGGAATGGCCACCTGAGGACCTCCTTGTTGCTCGAGTGTGGCCTTTGTCTAAGTCAAGCTCATTACATGAATTCACTGCCTTCCCCCCATACCCTCCCCCCACCCCGACATGGGAATGGCTCCCAGGGATGGGCCTCCCTGGCACTGAGGGATTAATACCAAGCGCCAACTAACAATGCATTTGTAGAAAGACCTAGACCAAACGGGGGAAATATTAAATGCAAATGAGTTTTTGTGGCTGGGAGATTTTGGGGTGAGTCAGGAGGTCATTCCAGAGGTTATGCTTATACAAATCTCAGGAGGATCTCACTGACTGCCACAGTAAACAGTGCTTCAAGCAAGGGTGATCCTGAGGGGTTTAGAGATATCTAGACACTATAGGCAGGGCAGACAACCCCAGGAATTCAGCACCCCATCAGTGAGCCTTACCTTGGAATATACGATAACCCATCTTCCCAACTATATCAGAGTTAGACTTATTTATAATTTTCCTACACATGGTTCTTCTGCCCCATTTATTTGAACCTATAATTAGCACTATACCCATTAAATATATGTCCCAGAGACTTAAATCTTCTGGTTGCTCATATGCTGGGTGAGCCTGAATCTCAGCAGAGTTGCAGCTACACCTACTCTCCAGTTCATCAGACTCACCCAAGAAAACTAACAAAAGGATGATGATGGACAACTCCCACCCCAAGAAGCAGAGAGTATCTACAACAGCAAGCAAGACAGTTCCATCCATTTGCCCCATGGGATCTAAGCTCCCTCTCAATCAGAAGCAGAGTGGGTATCACTATCCCCAAATCCTCAAGATTGAGGAATGAACAAACATAAGGGGGGAATGCAACTATGGACTAAAGTAGACTTATTATTTTTCTAGTAATGGAAGAACTTGTAACATTGATATGAAGAACAGTGGTCACCAGACGTTCTGAGGGGAGGGAGAGAGAAGAATAGGTGTAACATGGGGCATTTTTGAGACACTGGAATTGTTCTGCATGATATTGCAATGATGGATACAAGCCAATATACATTTTGTCAAAACATATAAAATTGTGTAGTACAAAATGTAAACCATAATGTAAACTACAGACCATAGTTAGTAACAATGCTTCAGTATGTGTTTGTCAATTGTAACAAAGGTACCACACTAATGAAAGATGTTGTTAATGGGGGAAAGTGTGAAAGGGGCCAGGGGTGGGGTATATGGGAATCGCCTATATTTTCAAAGTAACATTTATATAATCTAAAGCTCCTTTAAAATTAAAGAAAAAAAATTTTTTAAGTCAAATCCCATTTGCACTCAAAACACCCATCACCTTGCATAACTCTATCAACTTAGCCTACACAGAAAACAAAAGCTAAAGGCAGACTATGAGGAGACCTGGAATATTAAATGCAGACTCTTTTCTATGCAGCCTTGATCAAATACCCTGATTTGCTGCAACCATTCCAAGACGGAAGTGTTTTGAATTCTAAAATAGCTTAGCACCAAATGTGTCATAATTAATCTGAACCTATATTTAGAATGATGAAATTTGCCATGAAATCTGAAATATGCTTCAAATGTCAGTCTTATTTTTAATTAATATGCCAATCCACCTTTGCAATAACCAAGTTTTACAGTCTCCCAGCACTGGATAACTTGGATGCTGTTTTGTGTGTGCGTGTGTGTGTGTGTGTGTGTGTTTTAATCTCATAATTATGATAATGCAGTTCTCCCACAGATCCTTCCTTCTCCCATAGATTGTCAAAGAAAATCAGATTTCATCCCATTGGGTATATTTTGTATATAAAATCAAATGATGTGAAATGAAGTGCCTTGTCACACTGGTCAAAGTTAACAAAATCATTTTTATAGCATCACATCTACCATCCTTATGATCTGATATTTGTGGTGAGGGCAACATGTTAGTGCTTTAGTCGATGCATTTCTTTTTACTTAAATTCTAAGGTAATGGAAATGGAAGTCTCAACATTTAAAAGAAATGTAGATTTTATTTGCTATAGGGTATGGAGTTTTAAAACATCAAACTAATATAAGATGTATCACTCATTTCACCCTTTTTTTTAGATCCATGTTTTCCATGGAATTTTTAAATATTTCATATTTAATAGTTGAGAGAAAAAAATTTCAAATATCATGTGGAGCCTTACATTGTAGCAATCTTGTCACCCTCTTAAATTGTACTGTATGAACAGAAAGCCTATCTGCTCATACTGGTTTTCTTATTTTCACAAAATGATATGGTGAGAAGGAGAAGCAATAATTTCCTGAAAGTTTCATACACATATATGTGAACTGGACTGATGTCTCGTGACTTTCATGCCTTTGGATATAGTGATATATCATGTGTAGATTAATTAAGGTGTCACAAAAAAAAAAAAAAACAAGAAAAAAGTACAAAATTGAGAGTGTTTAGAAACATTGATAGCAATTTGACAAAGTAATTGTTATGTCTGTTTCATCTAATGAAAGCTTGAGCTTGGGGTTTGTATATCATTGTTTATTTCATTTTAGTAGTAATTCATTTTTATTTTAATTTATCAAAGTATCTTCCACAGATTGGAATTTTTTTAAAGGGCACTTTCCCAGTGATGGTTTGAAAATCATTGTCTTCTTTGAGCGTCTTTGTTTACTTGTTACAAAGCACCATGTCACTGGAAATAGACATTACAAATAAACCCAAAGAATTTCAGTGTATGTGAAAAGCAAGCATTTGGTGTATGTTTTGGGGTCAATGAGGGTCACTTTGTTCTTGCTAACTGATCTGAAATGGAACATGCACCCTTTGGAACTTGCCAAGAACAGGAACTCAAAATGATCACTCTGTAACAAGTCTCAAAATTCAAGGCTGGAAGACATTCCTTTCCATCCTAAGGCAGTGGTGTAGGCTTCAGCTATCCCTTTTATGCAACTGAATACCCGTCTATCCTTTATTACCTTTCAGAAGAAGACACCACCACGATTCTTAGGAAAGTTTAAAAGCACCCATTGGGGAGCTTATCCTTATAAAGTCATTTATTGAACCAATATCCAACGCATATTTTACATGTGCCAGATTCTGTGGTAGGCACAGGGTAAATAAGGTAGGCAAACATAGCTCTCAGGGAGATTGAAGTCTAACAGAGAAAACAAATACTTAAGCAAACAATTACCTAAATAAATGTAGATGAAAATTGTGATGAAAAGAAAAGGAAAAGATGCTATGAAATTCTATAGGAGGGGCAATCTGATCTATTTAAGGGGTCTGGGACGACTTGCCCAGAAGATATGTTATTGAACTGGGACCCAAAGGATAACCAGGGGTGAAGCAGTGACTAGTAGCAGAAAGAGCTGCCTAAGAAGAGGAGAACTAGTTCACCTCTTCTTGCTGCTCAACTTGTTTTAGTGTGTGTGTGTGTGTGCTCACTTCTCAGTGGAAAACATTGGCCCCACATAATTATAATTCAGTCATTAAAATCTTGCTTTTAGATTTCACATATCTTCCTCAATAACAATTCCCTGAAATTTCTGGTATTTCCTTTCTTACAGTCCATGCCAGTCCTAAAATTCTCCTTTCTAGAAGTGTTATGCAAGCAAGCATGGACATGACTAGGAAATTCCTCTCACCTCAGGAGTTCCTAAGAGCTGTGCTCCCCAGACTCTTTGTCATGGGTCACTCAAATCACATCCGATAAGATTCGTTAAAACACAATGAATTTTAGCCTGTCTGTGCCCGTCTCCCCAGATCTTGTTCCTTAGGGCCTGGGATGCAGCAGTGGGCCTATGCCCTAGGCTTGGCCATTTCAAGTGCTGCACTTTTCTGGTTCATAGGGATAGGTTTTCATGAGAACTAACAAAAAAGATGAACTTTTCCAATATAGAATGAGAGATGGAGAGAATCATTTTTTGATTATGTTGTTTCAGACCTCAATACAGCCACATGTGTATCCCTGGACTTTTTCATTAAATGAGTTAATGAATCTTTTTTTTTTTCTTAGTGAGTTTTTGGATTAGATGTTCTTTCCTTTGCGACTAGAGTCCTACACTAACTGGTCTGTGAGCATCAGACCAGTTCCTAGATGTCAGGGGCTGTTTTTTTTTTTTTTTTGCTTTCTCAGAGACTAAGATGGGCTCAGTCACAGAAAGAGGGCTCTGGACCCCTTCCAGGTTGAACCTGGCACTTCTGCTCCCAGCAGCTACTCCATGAATGGGGTGGAGTAGGAAGTTCCCTTCCTGATTTTTGTTTGGAGGAGCTAAGACGGCTTTGGTATAACACCTAAATTTTTTTTCTGCACCTGAATAAGGATGCCAGAAATCCCTTTGACAGCGATCACTTCCTAATGAAACAAATTCATAAAATGCAAATTCTCCCAGGAAGGGCAACACATTATTTGACATTCAGCTCCCACAGTAAAACAATGGTGACCCACAAGATAGAGTATTTTGATCATTACTCCAAAATGAATTCTGAAGAAATTTTATTCTTTACTTGACACAACATTCATGGAGAAATTCCAATTCTTCTTTTCCACTCAGGGGGAGACTTGGTTCCCCTTGTTGAGTCCCTGTTCTCTTCCCCCATCTTCCACAGAAGGAAGCACCAGCAGGTTAAAGAGAGAACAAAAGGCAATTCTGGATCCAGATTAACACACCCAGGAATCAGGAGCATGAGCTCTCATCTTAAGGAAATACAGTTTCGTGATTATCTGTACTGCAGGACAGGTAGGAAATGCAACAAGCTTGCCAAAGCCAGAATTTTTCTCCCACAGTCAGGAGCCTCAAGAGCTACTCTTGTGTTCACTACAAACTCATCTCTTCTATTTCCACTGGCCACCTTGTCTTCTTTCCCTCCTGCTATAGGACAAGCAATCACTTCCTAGTAATTTCCCTTCTCAATAGAACTTTGTCCTCAAAAATGATGCCATGCCAGAGTACAGGGGAAAGGATCGGAATAATTTACTTCTACTAGAAGTTTCAGTCCTTCTCTTGCTTCCTCTCCCTTTTTTCTGCTTCTGAAACAGGCGTCAACTCCTCTTACATTTCTGCCTCTTACCCTAATAAGCAAAAACTGGGATCCCCAAGTACGGCTTGTTTTCTTTCTTTCATTGTAAAAAAGATCGACTCATGCTGGATTTTCCATTTTCTTTTCTTTATTTCTTTCTAATTAGTCTCCCCAAACGGGAATGCAAATGATGCATACATCCATTTATTCATTCAATAACTAACATTTATTGAGAGCCTACTGTGGGCTATGCATTCAACGAATGAGAGCTTCCTGATAAATGAAGTGTAGAGAAAAGAGCGTGAGGGCCCTGGGCATGAGATGGGATGAGCAAAGGGGGCTTGTGGAGGGCAATGAGGACAAAGAAAGGAGAGCAGCAGCAGTAGCACTTTTCCAATCATGGAAGAGCCCTGTAGGGACGCACAGTTCCAGCACTTCTGGTTGCTCCTCTGTGAGCCGATGAATGCAAAACTTTGAAGGAAAAGATTTAAGTCATGATCCTTAGGATACAAGGATTCAGGCCCCAGCCATTTATGCAGGGACCTGGAGAATTTCAACAGCACAGAACAGTTTACGTGCTACTGTGCAAAGCATGGTCCAAGAAATCCCTGAAGTTTGGAATGAGAATGTGTTTGTCCTAGGATAAGAATAGGTATGTTAATCTCATGCAATTTTATCCTTTTGGTTTCTCTGGCATTTTTAAGTGAAATGATCTTATTTTCAATAACCTTAATAAAATTTGTGTTCAAAAGAAGTGTAAAAAAATCCATATTTCATCCCAGGTCAATGTTCCGCTCTGTCTATTCTAATTTTTAAGGCAATGTGAAAAGAGATTAAAAAAATAAAACAAAAAGTTTCTGCTAAAGCTGGAAGCTGACATGCAGTGGGATATATATTTTGAAGCCCATAAATGTTCAACATGAATAAGATTTTTGTGGCTTGCCCCTAGGTGGGAAAAAGGTCATTGTAAAAATTGTTTATGGTACCCTCAAATTTATGCTATATTTAGAGAAGAAAGAAAATGAAATCTGCATTCTAAACTTTTGGGGACTCAACTCGTATTTTCTCATATGTATGCTTTTTTCAGTTTTATAGTCTTTATTTTTACATATGATTTTTAGTATATGAGAGGAAGACCATAAAGAGCTACAGTAATGATACTCAGCTATGTAAATCAGTTTCAATCTGCCTTTTGCATATATCTGCCACATTTTAGTCTGCCCATGTTTCTGTTATTCATCTACTGTTGAAGAAAAATCCCACTGGTATCATACACAGTGTCCACAGGTATTATAAATATCCCTTCATAGATTTCCACTGAGGGATAAAGTATAGGGTCAATTCAAAGTCAATCTTAAATTTTTAAGGCAGGCAAGTATATCATTTGCATACAGAGCAGCAACTTGTCCTTTACTTAGGGAAAGATTTACAGATACTTTAAAATCAGGCATAATCTATAAAACAAATGCATACAAAGCTAAACCTTAGTTGAGAAGGAGAGAGAGAGAGAGATCCTGGTCAAATAGTAATAGCTTCGAATGTTTGTTAAAGAAAATTATTTCTATAAATTGCTTGTGGTTAAGATTCCAAAAGCCCTAAAGTGAACTAAATTGGGAACCATTATGTGGGAGTGCCCCTGAGCTACCCAGAGGTGTTAGGCTTCATTTTTTTTGCCATTTAATTTATCACTGTAAAATGTGACCTCAGACATGGATTGATTCAGGGTCTTTTGTTGTTGTTGTTTAAATAAAACCTTCTTTTCAATTATCTCTAACTTAATCATTGCACGCTTGCAATTTGCTTTGGTCAAACAGAACTTATCTGTAAATGTCATCCTCTGAAAGGCACTTATCTTCCCCTGTCCATCCTGTGAAAACAATGCAGTATCCTAAAAAAGTATGGCAAAATGGCCAAGCCCACAGCAAGTGGAGAGACTACTCTCTCATCACTCTCGAGCCCTACCTGCTTGGTCAGAAATCAGGTCAGGGACAAGAAGAATTAAAGGGCAGAGGAGAAACATCTACAAGGGCAAATATGCTTCCTCAAAGTGAACCCACAGGGGACTTCTGGGAAGATGGCAGACTAGAAAGACATGAGATTCTCTTCTCTCCCAGAAAAATAGCTAGAAGACAGGCAGAAATGACCTAGGGAAAAAAATCTAGGATTTAGGACACCAGGGGAAGCCTGGACACCACCCAAATGAGAAAGGTGCAAAGGAAAAGAATCACGATAGCTGCTACTGCCCACACCCTTCCCCACACTATAGACACTTTTGAATTCTCAGGCCTCAGGGCCTGGGGCCTGCGGCTACAGACAAAGGGGGCCCCAGGGATCCACCTCCCCAGGAAAGGGAGAGAGAGGGACACAGCCTAGGGCTGACTCAGATTTTGACTCACCAATTCAGTCTGCTGTGTTCCAGGAGCCCTTCCAGGCCAGGTGGGGCTGCACCATTATTTGCCTTGGGAGCCAGGAAGGGACTAAAGATATATGACCTTCCCAATCTCCCTCTCTACTGACCAGAACTGGTTGTTGAGGATGCAGTGGGGAGTGGAATTACTTCCTACCAGGGAAAAGGGAGGGGGCTGCCAGCAAAGGTTGGAGAACTGCCTCTGAGAAAGTTTGAATTACGAGGCTCTTAGCCTCTGTCACACTGATCCAGTCCATGTTGCAGCAAACACACTCTGACCAGGCATTGAACTGAGAGGGCTGCCAAAGAGCACCATCTGCTGGCAGACCAAAGAAGTGCATGTGAGGAAATTAAAAGTAAATCAGTAAAAGAGGTTATTTCTGGCCTTTACAGCCACCCTACACAAGGCCCTAAGAAACAGGCCTGCAACCCATTACTGGGTCCAGGGCCCAGATTTGAGCAACTAACAGGGTCAATTCTAGAGACCCAGAACAGGTTGGACCAAGAATCAAAGAACAGTAGTAAAACACCACCTCCTCCCACTAAAACCCTATGAAAGAGAAAGAAATTAAGCATCTGAGTAAACACACCACCCTAATCAGATGCCTAGAAATCAGCAAAAAATTACAAGCCATATAATAAAATGGAAGAAATGGCCTAAGAAAAGGAATATATCAATGCCCCAGAAGAGACACAGGATTTGAGAAAACTAATCAATAAGATGCACACAAATTTCCAAAATTAAATTATTGAGTTGAAAGACAATATGGCTAAAGAGATAAAAGACATCAAGAAGACACTGAGTGAGCACAAAGGAGAATCTGAAAACCTGAATAATCAAGCGATTAGGCTCCCATCTACCATATGGGAGGTCCTGGGTTCGTTTCCTGGGGTCTCCTGGTGAAAGCGAGCTGGCCCACATGGACAGCTGGCCCGCCTGGTAAGCTGGCACAACAAAAAGAGACAAATAGGAGAGACAATGAGAGACACAAAAAACCAGGGAGATGGGGTGGCTCAAGTGACTGAGTGCCTCTCTCCCACATTGAAGGTCCCAGGATTGGTTCCCAGTGCCTCCTAAAGAGAAGACGAGAAAAGAAGACAAGCAGACACAGAGAGCACACAGTGAATGGACACAGAGAACAAGACAGTGAGCACAAAAAGAAGGGGGGAATATATAAATAAAATAAATCTTAAAAAAAAAAAGTAACAGAGCTTATGGGAATGAAAGACACGATAGGTGATATCAAAAGCACATTAGATATAAATGATATAAATAATAATAATAATAGGGTGGGTTGGGGGAAAATACTTTGGTTAGTAGTAATATTTTGAGGATGCTCTTTAATCATCAGTTAAAATTGTTTCACAACAATGCAAGGTATTGATGGTAGAGTGAGGTATGAGAGCCCTGAATGATGTTATATATGTTTGTTTTGTAAGTTCACAACTATTACTATACACTTATTGTTTATGTATGTTCATGTATGAGTGATTTATTCCAATAATTTTTTTTTTAAGTGAAAAAAAATCACATTAGAGGGAAGTGGATGTGGTTCGAGCAGTTGGGCACCCACATGGGAGGTCCCGGGTTCGGTTCCAGTGCCTCCTAAAAAAGACAAGCAAGATAGCAATCTGACACGACAGGGTGGCGCAGTGAGCTGATGCAGCAAGATGTCGCAACGAAGAGACACAGGTAGGAAAACACAATTGAGAGACACAATAAGCAGGGAGTGGAAGTGGCTCAAGTGATTAGGCACCTCCCTCCTGCATGGGAGATCCTGGGTTTGGTTCCTGGTGCTTCCTAAAAAGAAGATGAGCACACAACAAACAGAAACAGAGAGCAGACAGTGAGCTCAAACAATGGCGGGGAGGGGAGAGGAGAGATAAATAAAATAAAAATAAATCTTTAAAAAAAACAATACATTAGAAGCATACAACAGCAGACTCGAAATGATAGAACAAAGAATAAGTGATACAGAAGACAGAACAAAGTGAGCCCACAGTAGAGGCCAGACCCAATCCTGACAAAACCAAAATTGGCAGTTAATCTCTCTGGCACTTTCTCTACTTGCACCCTCACCACATCTACACCACTTCGCCACACTGAGGAACTTTTTCCCTCTTCTCAGGACATTTCATGGCCTTTCACACTTGTGCTGATTTAAACCTCTTTTGCAGAAAGAACCTGCTCCTCATGATTTCTAGGGTGAAAATGATGAATCACAGCCTAAAAGGAAAACGCTTAGCAGCAAAGCACTTTCCCTTTAACATAAAAAATTTTGAAAAATTTTGTAATTACAAAAAATTGTAAAATTATTTACAATTACAAAGAACATAATTACAAAATTTTAAAAATTACCACACAAAGGGAAAGAGCTCCTAACATCCCCTAAACATTATCTATAGCAGTGTTTCCCATGTGTGCTCTGGACTCTCTCTTTCCCTTGCGCTGTTCATAGACATTTCACACACATACACATAAAGAAGTTTGAAACTCTAGGTGAAACAGTGCAAAATTTCTCAGGGCTATCCATATAGTTATATTAACATTGGATCTCTAAAAAACAAACAGAATATACACATTTTCTAAACCGATTTAGCCATAGAACTTTTTTTGAATAAGCTCTCTTCTCTTTGGCCATATCACTTCAACCATGAGGTGATTAAGTACAAGTAAGTTGTCAAGATCATGGCTTTATTTTTCAAGATCCTTCCTTGAATACCTTATCACTTGTCTTCCATACCTACCTCTATTTCCATCTTCCACCCATCCCCTTCCCTAATCATTGCAGCTGGACAACTCCAACTCTGTCTTCAAGATTTCACAAAACATCACAACTTCCACTCTGAATGAGTTTCCTGTGCCTGCCATAAAAAATTACCACAAACTTGGTGACTTAAAACAAGAGGATTTTATTCTCCCACAGATCTGAGGCCAGAAGCCTGAAATGTGGAGGCTGTGTGGGAGACTCTGCTCCACACCAGCGTCTAGGAATGCCAGGTGGTCCTTGGTTTGCGGCAGCATCGTTCCAGACTCTGCCTCTGCCTTCACATCACTTTCTCCTTTGTGTCTATGTCTTCTTTTCTGTCTGTTACAAGGACACTTGTCATTGGATTTAGGGGTCCCCCTAATCCACTGTGATCTCATCTTGATATCCTTAATTTAATTACATCTGCAAAGACACTTTCTCCAAGTAATGTCACATTCACAGGTTCCAACCCAGGACATAACCCCAGGCTGAGCTACTTCTTCCCCTTCCCAGTGCCCTGAGCATGTCTTTATCAACATTTACCTCACTGTATTATAATGCTTGTGCCTTTCCCCACCACAGCACAACCATCCTGTGAGATCCTAGAGGGCAGTGTCAGTACCTTCTCTGGCTTTGAATTTCTATCATCTAATGCAGAGTCGGTTTTCCATAAATGTCTGAATGAACAAATGAATGGCCCTTCCTTCAAGCATCATCCTGCGCCCTCTTCAGGCTGTTACTGGTATCCACCTTTCTTTCTCTACATGGTTGTTACATGATTCCTCAAAGATCTCCTTGGCACAGTTGTTCTCAAAGAGTTACTGTTTCCATAATTTTGGCACTTGGTGGAGAATGTTTGCGCCTTTACAAAGGTCTTTACCTTGGCACACTGGCATTGTTTTGTTAGCCAGCATCATTATTTCTGTTAACTTACTGAAAGAGTAGAAAAATGCCTGGAAATGTGCAGTGTTGTTGTAAGAACTAATTACTACAGTGCTCACCTTCCCTGATCATTATCCACTGATGGCATGGGAATCAGAGAATGTTGGAAAGTTTGGTGGTTGTCTTGTTTGGGTGGGGGTGGGCGGAGCTGGGCTTTATTGCCTATGACTCTGGCCTCAACATGGCAAATCCCAATAAGTTATTTTCCTCATAGTGAGAAAATAAAGAGCTTTACAAAAAAAGTGTTCTTTGCCCTCCAGAAACTGAACATTTATTTGGGCTGAATGGAGATGTAGACAAATCACTTCAGTGCACTAAAGTAGATAAGAGGTGCTGTGTGTGTGATGTGACCTCTTGTGATGGTTAATTTCATGTGTCGAGTTGGCTAGGTTATGGTATCCAATTGTTTGGTCAAGAAAGCCCTGACCTGATTGTTAGTGTGAGGGAACTTCATCGATGGATTTGCATCTTTAGCCAGGTGATTGCTTCTACGGCTGATTGTGAAATACAATCAACAAAAGATATTGCCCTCAGCAATGAGGGCAGTCTCCTCATCCAATTGGTTGGAGGTCTTAAAGTCACAACTGAGGATCTCAGAAGTCAGAAAGAAGGATTCCTGCCTCTGGTTTCAGCCAACCAAGTTCTCCTGGGAAATTCAACTTCACCTTCATGGGAGCTTCCAGCTTGCAGTCTGCCTTATGGAATTCAGACTTGCCAATCCCCCCACTCTTATGAGCCAATTCCTAAAATATATATCCTGTTTGTCCTGTTGCTCTGGGGAAAACTGACTAACATACCTCCCCTCCCCTCCAAGACTTTTTGATGAAATTCAAACTCTTTATCAGGTCTTACAAGGATTTTCTCTTTCTTATCTCTTCAGCCTCATTTCTCCTCCTCGTAGGACATGCTTTGGCCACACTACACTATGTGTCGGTGCCCAGTGTTCTGTGCTCTCACTCACCGCCAGGCCTCTGAGCATGCGATGATCTCTTCCAATCCCATCACTTGCTGTTCTCCTGGCCCCTTCTCCTCCCCACACTGCCCCAGTGTCACCGGGCCTATTTACCCTTCAGGTAGCTTGCCTACATGTCACCTCTCCTGCAAATCCCTGAACCCCCAAGTCAGAAGTGAATGCCTTTTCTGAAGGTGGCTTTGAAGTTCTTCTATGTGGTACTGTAACGCTGTTTGCTGTTGCCTGCTTATTTCTCTGTCCCTTTTAGTATACAGTGAGCAATCTGCACACAGTACCACATCTTGGTCACCTCCTTGTCTTCGGGGCTAAAAAGTGCCTCTGATACATTGAAGGCATTCAGTACAGACCTGTGGGATGAAGGAAGGAAGGAAGGAAGGGGTGAATGAAGTATTTTCCAGAACTAGCTGAGCACCTGATTGTCCTGCTTGGACAGTGACCAACCCAGTCCTCTGGCCTCCCCTCTGCCTGCCTGCAAGTTAAGATCTCATGCCAAGTGATGGATCTGAGTTAGAGAAGCCCCCAGCAACACCCGGCAGAAAGCACACGCTCATCTGCTTCTGTTTGCTTCTAGCCATGAGGAAAGATAATCTATTTTCTGACTTTGGTGCTTGTTGCATTTTAATGAAAATAAAAATATCATTTCCTTTTTCTCACATTAACACTGAGAGGAGGCTCCTGGATAGGCAGCGTTGCCAAACTCTTTCCTTTTTTTTTTATTCTTTCCTTCCCTTTCCTCGTTTAGATTCCATTGTTGCATCAGAATAAATCAACAGTGCCTACCCAAATCTAGGCAGCAGTTAGCTTTTACTGGTTCCTCCTAGCAACTAGATAGGCTTTCTGCAAGAGTGCTCTCCTATGGGAAAGGCTGCTTCAAGATGGGTTCTAAATGCCTGTAGAGTGTGGTTATGCCATCTAAATGGTATTCACCCATTAGTTTATTCAATAAATTTACGGAATGAATGAATGAATAAATGAATGGTGTCTTTTAGAACTAGCTGAGGGCCATGTGTTTATTTGGCCTCCAGGGATTAGCAATTAGGTATGTACCCCTGTTCTGGAATAGGTAGGCTAGGATAATTATTAATCTTTCTCCCTGATACATCATTTTTAAGACCTAAAACCTAAATAATCTCCCTGTTCTTTGGCCCCATGAGGACTAAGCAGTATCAATAGCTTTTTGTTTCATAATCAGATAAAATTTTCATTTTTTGGACCATAAATTAAGCTATCACAGATTTTTCAAGAGAGATTCTTCCTCTCTCCACACGCTACTTGGAAACCACAGAAAGGTTAGCTCTTCATTTCTCAGCTGTGTGCACTACGGGTAGAGATAGGGAAAAGGTGATAGTAGGGATTTTAGATATATACTGTATTTTTTTTTCAGTTTAATAAGCTGATTGATAATTCCCACTGAAGCAAAATATCCATTGATAACTGTAATAAAGATTCAGCAAATTATTCTTCCATATTAGTAGAAAATTTTTATTTAAAAATATAAACCTGAAAAAAGAAACATTTGGGTGTGAGAGAGAATGACTACAAAACAAGGTAATTGCCCTCTTTATTCCTGTCTCTGGACAGCTGCCTGGAGAAGAACACATTCCACTAGGCCAGACTTTCAAATCAATTTATAGCCCTGGTGGTCTGGATGGTACAATAGATTTCCTACTCGCTGCTTGATCTGTGAAAGCCAGCTGGTCTTAATTTAAAGCCAGACTTTACTGAAAATCATTCCAATAGACTAACTCCTGTGATCCCAAGTGAAATGAATTTGGAAGTTGTAGATAAAGTGTTTTGTGAAAGACTCTGATAATTAAACATCTAATGAAAATGCAATACGACCTGCTGTTTTCTGTAGTATGTGGAAGAAAGGGGTGTCCGTCTTGGTCCTTTGGTAAATAATACTTTGGGCACCGCTCTTAATTTTGGAGATCTTTATCGTGCATCACTGAAACCTGTAACTCTGCAATAAATAAAATCTACATCTGTGAAGATGTGTTTTCAAACCTTTTAAGCTCATTTAACTTAGGATGGGTAAGTTTAGACCCCTCAATTTTACTTCATATTATTCACTAAATTCTTACAAATTGGCCATTTTTAGCGTGGGACTTTCTTTCTACAAAGACAGGTATTCCAAATCTCTCAAGTTAGTTTTCTTTTGGATGGAATAGGGTTTTCAAGAGGAAATTACCAGACATCTTTGACCTTCTCCCAGCACCATTACCTCACCAATGCCAATCTTCATACAATTAAAGATAATTCCTCTGAGCACATGAGAAAGATAGTACCATGGTGAGATGACCTCACCAACCTGGGCTCTTTAGGGTATAATATTGGCTGTTTCCACTGGCTAGGTACAAACTTTTATCCATATCAAGGATTTACTAATTAAGGGAAAACAGGCTGAAAAAGATATAGTCCACCATCTTGACAACATTACTCTGAATGGAAGGAGAAAAGAAATCCAGGTTATGTCATGGATAAAATAAGATTAATCTTTTCAAGGTAGAATACTAAAGTCTCCACATGTTCTCCTGGGAACTGACAATCACTACTAAAAAAGGAAAGCTGGTAGTAACCCCTTAGCAACAATTTACCAGGAACCAAACTAAATCAGCTTTATTTCACTCATATGCTCCACTAGACACATAGACATTTAAGACTAAATTTCATCTCACTTTGGCTGTGCTTGAAGAATTTCAGCCTTGTGGATTTAACCAGTTCACCATAAGCTGGCAGGAAACAACTCCCAGAAGGTTGCCAAATAAATAATGAAGGAGTTTTAATACATCTCCCAGGCTATATGGATATAGTTATAGATATATTCAAAATCTTGCTATATCACCCTTTATCAAAGGCCTCCTATTAGCCAGTAACTTAAAGTTGTTGCAAATACAGACATTTCTTCTGCCCTCAATACATTTATTGACCAATAGAGAATAAAGACAAATAAACAAATAATTATGGTAGAATATGGCAAATGCCGGAATAGAATCAGATTTCAGTGTCCATATATACCCGAGAAAATAAGATTAATGCCTCCTTCTTAAAAGAAGGAAGGCATTTACCACCAGGTTGAACCTCTTCAACTACATATACCAAGCACAACGAGGACACCCAAATATTTGCTACTCAAAATGTGGTGCACAGATCAGCACCCCTGGCATCATGGGAGCATGTTTGAAAGGCAGAATCTTGGCCCCACTTACTGACTCAGAGTCTGCATTTTGACAAGATGCCTCCAGGAGTTTTGCATGCACAGTAATTTTGAGAAGCACAGTTAAAGAGCCTGGGTCCTCAAATTTTAGTGTGCTTCAGAATCACCTGGAAGGCTAGCTAAAACACAGATTGCTTAGGCTCCACCCTCAGAGTTTCTGATGCAGTAAGTCTGGGTGGGAGGCTAGAATTTGCATTCCTAATAAGTTCCCAGGTGATGCTGATTCTGCTGGCCCAGGGACCACAATTTGAGGACCACAGCACTAGAGCATTCCAGAAACCTGAGTTTGAGAAAGCAGGGAGTGTGAAGACTACCTGATTGGGCTCAGAAATGCCTCATTGAGGCAATTAGGAAGACTGCCCTAGGACCCTGATAGCTTGCATATTTGGGTCAAACCTGCACATTTGATGGCACTCCCAACCTGTGTGCCCTGACCAGATTATAAGATTTGAAAGGGAAACGACAATGTCTCCTTTGCTTTCCATTTCCTCTTCAGACCCTGGAACAGAGTTGGTGCTTAAAAATACTGTGCTCTCTTTCTCCATGGAAGATCCTGTTTTTTGGCAGATTGTCCATCCTTGTCTATGCCACTGGTTGGCAGCATGGACTCTGAGTCTCCTGCACTAGGCCACATGCTCCAGCACAACTTGCCAGAAAAGCCCTGCAATGAGGAGACATCGTTCGTGTGCCCAGCTATTGATAAGTTAATAATAATAAGCTATTAATAAGTCCTAGTCTTCCCATCTGGCTGTTGCTTCTGATGAGTACACCTCTTTCTAACACATACTAGGAGCTAATCATGAAAGGCCATTTCAACTCTTTGTACAGGGAATAGCCTGGGCCAAACTGACTAGTTCATAGCCATAGAATGTAAACAAATTAACAATGAATTAGAGTTCCCTATTTAGAGTGGTCCCTAAAAAGTTACAGTGAGTGGAAATCTTTTATAGATGTTTAATTTAACATAAATTTTCAAGTCAACCACACTATTAAGCTGCACATTCCTTCGGTCTATGTGCATAAGTTGATTTCCTAGATAGAAGCTAAGAGGGCTTTTCCCACATCCTCCATAGCTTAAGGTCATGCCTTTTTAAAGCTAAAGTGCCCTATATTAATTTCTGTTTTACTGAGAGTTTCTTAAAGGAGACAAATCCAAAGGTCTTGAATATGCCATGACCCCATGGGGTGCTTCTTCACTGATCCTACTCAGTCTTGATTTTCTTCCATTTCCACTGCCCTTTCCAGCTCACACAAGCTCCAGGCAGTAGACGGCTAGGTGGGAAGGCTTCTTCCTGGCATTCTGGACCTGTCTGCTTTGATTATTATTTAACAATTCCATCCAGACATGTATAATGTATTACAATTTATGGCATATTAAGTGAGAGCTCTTAAACATGCATTTATATAAGCAGTTTAAAAATAAGTGAAAATAAGGACAAGAAAACAATATTCTCCTCCCCATAAATCAAGTCCATTACTCTAAATACTGTAGCTATTTCCTTATGCCCCAGCAAGAGGGTCCCTCTTCTTTATTTTGATGGAAGTGCAAAACAATGTGCTTTTATTTTCATTCTCAAAATAATCTTGAATTGTTAGCTATTGTATCAAGCCTCTAAAAGCTTAAGTAAAATATTGGGGAGAACTCTATTAATACTTATTTATTCAAAATAATTTGAAACAGTAATTGACTTTAATCATATATCTTCCCCTTGAAACAGGTGTTTTTGCTTTAAACAACTTCCTGCGGGGGGAGGGGGGGGTGGCACTAAAGTGCTCCAGATTACAACTCCAGGATGCTTGGCTGATAGAGGACGTCACACAGACTCCCTTCTTCCCAATATTAGTAAGGAAATGAATGTGACAAGTCAGGAGTTTGTATATGATATGCTCAGCTTGGTCATTACAAATGTATAGACTATCAGCCTTCACACCTAATAACCTAATGTGACGTCAACAGTAGGACTGGGCACTCAATGTCATGCGAATATATATTCGCATGTAGATATATTCACATTATATATAATGCTCAGGCAATATGGTTCTTCATGTAAATAAAATGTTTGGAATCAATCATTCTTATTTTTGTTGCAAGGATGGAAGCAACAATCCTTATCCATATAATTACCTGACTTGCCCCTTCACTTTGCATGGGCAGAACAAGTTGCCTAAGACTAGAGAACGAAGCAGGCCCTTAAAGGTTTAATTAATATCGTAGTGCCAGAATTGCTGCCAGTTGTTAAACATTACTGCACTTCCCTTTTGCCATGGACATTTTCTTTTCTACTGCTGCTAATTGCCATGATAAATTTTCTCTAATTGCACACCTTCGTCTTTCACCTTCCTCAACAGTGTGAAGGAAGAGACCCATTGAAAATAGGTGAGAACTTGTACACAGAACTTTGGTGATAGATAATAAATTACTGTCATTTGAATTCTCCAATGACCTTTGTGGTATATTTTATGCAAAGAATAATGAACAAAAATATCTTACAGAAATGTCCTGCACTAAATGTCCCATATACATAGAAACATCCTATTAGGGAAATGGGAAAGAATAAAGAAAGGCCAAAGAGGACAAATTCAAGAAATATCTATATAATGGAGTCTATTTGGCAACTTAGTAAATGAATCTCTTTACTCAGATCCAGGGGGAATCTGGCTTATGGTGAGTTATGTCCGATGGGTACAGTATTAGAATGAGCTTTGCGCAGCTCTACAGGCTTGAAGATGTGAGCAAATTAAAATATTTCTTGGCCCTTTTGTCTTCAGAATCTTTCCCAGAAATTACGTATTTTCTCTAATGGTAGTATTTGGCCACCTGCCTTCAGCTGTTCAAAGACAGTTTTAAAAACTTGCCTGTGAGCTCTGTCTGCAGCTTTACTTGTTGCCTCCTATCCCAGTGTGGAAGGAGAAACTAGAAAGATTTAGAAGGGATGGGCAATGTCTGCAAAGGAACAAACTGAAGTTTGCAAGAGTTGATTCTGGCTTTGCAACCCTACTTTGAGGCAGCAAGTGATGTGCAGAATGTGGATAAAGATGCATCCTAATCCTCTATCCCAACCCTGGTCTGCAATCCCAAACATCTTGCTCTTCCCAATTGAGTCATGGCGCTGCAGCAGGAAGAGCAAGGGACTGCCAGTCTCAAGTCCCCCTTCTGTTTGTTACCTGGGTGACCCTGTTGCACTGCTGAGGGATAGTCTCTTCATCTGTAAAAAGAAGTTAATATTCCCTACCTGTCTAAGGAATTAGGCAGTTGTAGGACTCAAACTTCTTTATGGTTGTGAATTGCTATCCATGGTGCTATCAAGGCACTTAAGTAAACTTTGGAATGCCGAGACTTGCAAAGATTTCCTTTTTGCTCTGAGGCTTTCCTCGGAGAAAATAAAAGTAGATAATAAATGCATTGTGTTCAGTAGCAATAAAGCAGACCTTCAATAAAATCACCTTTTATTGCTGCAAAAGCTATTCTGGGCAAACTCTGCTCTAAAAAACTACATCCTACAAACACAAGAATTCATATAGGAAAAAAAAAAACTTCTGAACCCTAGCATACATATTACTTTGGAAATGTAAAAGGCCTATGAAAATTTAGGGCAGTGAGTTATGGCACAGAACGGTTCTTTTTTTTTTTTTTTTAAGATTTATTTTATTTATTTATCTCTCCCTATTCCCTCATTGTTTGCATCTGCTGGGTCTGTTCATCTTCTTTGTTTCTTTAGGAGGCACCCAGAACTGACCCGCGCGACCTCCGATGTGGGAGGGAGGTGCCTAATCACTTAAGCCACCTCCATTCCCTGCTTTGTTGCGTCTCTCATTATGTTTATCCTTTTGTATCTCTTGTTACATCATCTTGTTGAGTCAGTTTGCTTCACCTGCCCGATGTGCCAGCTCGCCGTCCTGCTCATCCTCTTTAGGAGACACTGGGAACCTCTGCTCCCTGCTTTGTTGTGTCTCTCATTATGTTTTTCTTCTCGAGTCTCTTGTTGCGACATCTTGTTGTGTCAGCTTGCCGCACCTGCCCATCGCGCCAGCTCACTGTCTTCTTTAGGAGGCACCAAGAACCAAACCACAGATTTCCCATGTGTAGGCTGGAGCCCAATCGCTTGAGCCACATCCGCTTCCCACAGGAGGTTTCTTGATGCACTCAGATTCCAAAGAACTTCTCTCTGGACTTCACACTTTGTTCGTTAATTACAAAGAATCTGGCATTCCACACCACAGTAACTGCTCTGGAAATGTCTTTAATTGATGTGTGAAGAAGAAAAATGATCATTCATACAGATTTCATTTGTCCATTTCCTGTCAGGTAATGCAGTTCTTGAATGAGCCTTGCAATGTTCAGTGGTGTCATTTTGCATCTTATTTACATACTATAAAGAAGGGAATTGGGGTAATATGATGTGTTGAGCAAAATGACATAACCAGCAGCCTTATACCAATAGTGCCCACAGTTCCCACAGGGGCGCATATCAAGGCACTTTGTCCCTTGAATTATAGTGCAAAGGCCCCCCCATGTGGCCTTCCCTTTGTGCTTTCTCATAAAGCCTAAGCTGTTTATATTGGCCTAGGGGCAGAGATGAATAAGATATCAGAGCTGTATGGGAAAATCCTCCCTCTCAGCGAAAAATAGTCTGTTTATGAGCAATCTTAAAGGGTGAAGTATTTTTCATTCTGGCCTTTAATGGCACAAGAAGCAAAAATCAATGTAGTTGGTTTTTCATGGTAGAAGGTAGAGATTTAAAATTTGGTGCCAATTTGGAGTTGTGTTTGCACCTCATTAGATTGAGTTCAGGATAGTGAGTTTCTAGTTTCTTTTTTGTACCATGTTCTTACCCATTCTTACCCTCTTCCTCTGTTCCTTTCAACAATGGCTATCACTCTATGCGCATTGAGATCTTGGCAATGAAAACAGAGTCCAGGTCCTTCAAGGGCACTGGGCCGAGGTTACCCAGGTCAGAACATAATGTATCACATCCTAGTGGCAGCAGAAAGCTGAGAAAAGTGTTTTCTCTTTGGAACATAATCAGAAACCTATAGCAGAGCTCATTGAAAGGAATGGCTACCCATTTATCCCAGCTCAAACAGTACTTTCAAGATCTGGTTTAGGTGTCTAGGTAAGGGGAAAAAAAGCCTGAATGATGTAAACTAGAAGACTAGTTTATTTATTTTATATATTCCTTGTTACTTCTAAAATAAATTATACTTCAATTTAATAAAGATATAAAAACAAATAAACTCACACTCAGTTTTGTAATGTTAAGTTAAGCCAACTATTTCAATACAGTTCATTGCTGATGAAGTTGTGGGGAAAATGACATGCCTTTTTTTTTTTTATGTATTGTTAACTTTATTTTTCCCAATAAATACTTAAAATATGAACATTTTTGGCACTCCCACAGCAAATCTGCCAAGCCTAATATTTTAAAAATAATTAAATCACAATTATAGTTACCTTATTTCATTATTTGTATCCTTGTCCAAATATTTATTGCTAAGTTTAGTTGTGTACACATTTCTAGCTAGTAAAATTATTTTCCTTGCATACTTTTGTAATTTTTTCATTTCTTTGGATCTATCATTTATGATTCCTTCTACCTCCTGGCATTCTGAACAATGCTGCTATTTTTTTTTTTTTTAATATTTTAAAAGATGCTTAGGTTACATAAATGTTACACAAAAATTAAAGGGATTCCCATGTTCCCCACCTCCCACACCTCCCACAACCTCCCACATAAACATCTTTCATTTCTGTGGCACATCACCTGCAACGGATATACACATCCTGGGGCTTTGCCACTAAGCATGGACCATAGTTCACATTGTAGACCACACTCTCTCCCACACAGTTCTGCATGTTATATGCTGATGTAAAATGGCCTATATCTGTCGTTGTAATGTCACTCGGGATAATTCCCAAGTCCCGAAAAAGCCCCTGGATTACAGCTGCTTTTCCCTCTCCCTGCCCTGAAAGTGTCCAGTGGCCACTGGCTCCACATCAATGTTGTAATTTCTTCCACTGCTTGAATCACAATATGTCTACAACAGAATACCAGTAAGTCCACTCTAATCCATAGCTCTTCCCCGAGTCCTGAGGAGTCTGGGACGATGATGTCCACGCCACCTCCAAGTGAGAGGGGACTTATATCCCATGGATAAGATAGATGGGATTACCTGCCTGCAGCTGCAGACTCTCTCCATTCCCTGGGATGGCCGTTGTCCATCATCATCTCCTCAGCATGCCCATTCTTTACCATGGCAGTAGCAATCAGGACAGACATTTATGTTTTTTTTACCCACTTCTAGAAATGTCTCCTATGGAAGTAATTCAAACTGAAGCATAGAGCTATAAGCATTAAAATATTTATTGCCAAGTTACCTGTGACTGTAGAAGAATTTAAATGAACTTGTGAACCCAACAAAAGGGTAGTAGTTAAATCAATTTGGTAGGTTAACTGCATAGAATATTATAAAGCCATTAAAAATAATTATGAATACTATATAAAAGCATGGAAAATATTTATGACATACTATTAATTTAAAAGCAGAATATAAAGTGACATAATTGCTATACTCATAACTATATAAAATATGTATGTGTTCAAAGATCAAAAGAGGACACAGAAAAGTGATTTTAAAAATTTATGTTGATAGGATTAAAAGTAAATCTTTTCAACGTTATATTTAGTTTGGTGCCTTTAAAATTATTAAAATTTGAGTGGAGGCTGAGATTTGAGTGAGTTAAATTAAAGTTTGAATAAAATCAAGAAGTTAATTCACCTAAAGAAATATGTGTGCTTGCTCCCCGCCCCCCCCTTTCTCTCTCTCTCTGACACACTTTTTAACTTTCCATGTTCTAGAGCAAGACTACCTGAATCCTCTTACAGATGTTATGTGGAAGTTCTTCAAGTGATGAGAGGCGAATACAGATAGCAGAAGCCGAGAATGTATGACAGGATAGCCTTGTTGGCTCAAAGGACCTGGAAGGGGAGAGGGAGAGAGAGGGCAGGGAGGGGTCCAGGCCTCACCTAACCTGATCTAGGCTCCTGTAGGGTCTGCGAAGGAGAAGGGGAGAGAACGTTCCCTGAGGTTCTGGAGATTGGCAGTTTTAAACTATACAGCCGAGGTCGTGGCCAGGGCTGTTGGGAGGAGCTGGGAGCGACTCTTATCATCCAAACCACATGGAGGTGCCTGTCTTATTAATTGCAGTTACACCCGGGCAGAGCCGACTGGGGTGGTCACTCAAAAGAGGAACTTATGACTAGGCCAGGCAAGATGACAAGGCACCAAATATAATTTCTTATATGTCATTGCAATCCACCCTGTGGTTCCTTGGCATCATTTTTTAAGGTGGATGTGGCCTGAGTAGTCACGATATTTAAGGACATATTTAAACTGTTCATTATGGTTTGAATGACCAGCCTAACTAAGGGCACCATTGATCACGATGAGAACTAGTCCTGCAGCTAGTAATTAGAAGGCCTGGTGAAGTGAGTCTCCCCAGATGGAGGGGCTTAACCTTGAGAAAAGGCCCCGTGCAAGCTTGAAGAGAGTGAGGGTTTGGGAGGAATCATGTGTATCTGTCATTGCATTGTTTGTAAATTACATTGGACTTGCCCTGAGTTGTTGATGGACATGCAACAGGCTGTACTCGTCATAGCACAGACTCCCCCTCCTGAGCCAGCAGATAACACAATGCTAGTTAATTGTCAAAGGCCATTGGAGCTAGAGAGCTATCCTGCTGTTGTCCGAGACCAGAGTCTACATTTGCACCTGCTGGGCCATCTTGGCTGACCACTGTTGATTGGCCTGGAGGGCATCTGTTTGTTGTTGTAGGGATGTGGCTTACAGCTTTGCAGGCTTTATGGTACTGCATGGGCTCGCCACATAGGCACTTGGCAATCTCTGTGGGTGATAATTCCAAGTCTACGTTTCAGAGCCACAAGCAATGCTGTAGGTCCTGTGCTCCAACTCCTGTGGTGGATTTGACTGGGGGCGAAGTCCTCTCCAGGGACGAGGTCATGGGCTGGGTATTGTAGTCTGAGGCGAGTTAGTGATTGCCAGGGGCCAACCCAGGGGTGGGTATCCCTCCCAAGCAGCAATCCATAAAGGGTGGGGAATTTTTGTCATGGGACTTTAAATACCATCAGGCAGTTCTAGTCATGCTATCGCTGTACGTTTTGTGAAATGGCTGTCTTCACAGAACTTCTATGACTTTTAGGGGGTCGTCTAAGACACAACCAGCAAAGGCTTTAACTGTGTGTTCCCACGTGCCCTGTTGCACTTCTTCCCACAGGAAGAATATGTTTTGTCTACACTTATATGCCAATTGGGTGCCAAGTTTTTTCCCCTCCATTGGCTCTTTTTGCAATCTAAGCCCCTGTCTTAGAAGAGTATGTCGGCAGTTTGACATAGAGGACAATTAGCCATGTGGGTTTGATTATATGTATAAGGCCATTTGTGCTGTATGAGAATCTTATCTAGGGTATGCCTGGGTCGAGAATGATTTGTGCATTGGTGCCAGAGAAGTGATACGCTCAGAGACTCGTGGGGTGCAGGTGGTTGAGGAGCGACCACCAGCAATCTCCTCTGTCCCATCCCTGGGTACATTTTTTAGGATCAGCTGAGTGTCGTTAGAGCATTCCTGGGCCTGCATGGTGAGGCCTTGTGGGTAGGTTAGTAAACTATGACCCATGCAGCCTGCAAAAATACTAAATCCCAGAGCCAGGGTGGACACTGACATTGCACTGATCAGCAAAGACTGGCATCAGGGCTCTACTTGTCATGACAGCTGACCCGATGTTGTTTCTCCCCAGCCGAGGGAGTGCATGATGCTTTACCTAAAAGTTCACTCTATGTCATATTTGCCAGCCTGGATGCTGGGCCTTGCATGAGTAACGGACACTCATGGCAGGGTAAAAGGAGGTCATTTTTTTAAATGTGTCTTGTATATACCAGACATAGCTTTTCTTCATCTCTAAACGTGACCCAAATCATTCTACTACTTGGTTTGGGAGCCATAATCTCTAATTTCTAGTGGCCCTGGCAGTGATGCACGTGTCCCATGTAATTAATGTGGCAATGAGAGAAGAGTTAATCCCCAACCTGTGGGGGTGCCATTACCAGCACAGCAAGGAGATGATCGTGGGGGAGGTCGCATCCTCCTGTAATTTGGAAAAACTCTGATTGTCTGGTACCATTTCCGTTGTGCCAGGGAATCTTCAGTGGCCGTGCTAAGTTCCTGCTCACCTGTGGCATTATGGGAATCTGCATGTACAGGCTGACAGGCTGTGGCCCTGTGAGCACCTCCATTTCTAGAAGAGCTCAATAAGCAGCTAGGATTTGCCATCCCTAGTTCAAGGACTTCAAGAGGCCTATCTGGAGGTAGCCATGGTCTCTAATCTAAAAGCTGTTCCAGTAGGACAAGGGGCATGACTAGCATGGGAAATGGCCTCATGTGCCAACTCTAAGGCACACTGTTGGGGCTTTCCCCCAAGGGAAAGCAGCAGATGTACATGTGATTTTGAATATGGGCTATAATAAGTGTGAGACATGTGGGATGTGGCATCTCCAGAACGTGCATGTCACACATATCTTAGTGCCTGAGTGGGCTTGAATTTTATGGTGGTAGGAATCTGGCTGCCCTTGGGGGACCAGATGATGCCCAGGAATTTGACAGAGGTTGATGGCCCTTATATTTAATGGGATGCTATTGCCCGGCTTCATTTTTGTAAATGATTTGTGAGTGTGGCTAGGTCCTCTCAGAGTCCCGCTTTAGGGTTGCCCCTTCATCAAATGTCAGCTACATAGTGCCACTATGTAGCATTTTTTTTTTTCATTTGTTAAAGTCTTGTCAGGAGTGGTTAGGAATGGTTTTAAGGTATTGGCACTTAGTAAAACATGTTAGCTGAGTCAGTCACAGCAAAGCAATTACCCATGCTCCTGTGTATATCTCTTCTTTGTTTAATTGGATGATATTAGGAATAAGAGCTTTGACTGGCAGGTCTTGTGCTTTAGGGCTGGGGTAATTGATGCTTAGTTACCCTTCATTGGTGGAGGCTCTAAGAACTGGCTGAATAGGGCTATTGTGTGGGCAGATGGCAGGGATAATGACTCCCTCTAAGAGCAGATCTGGGATCATAGGCCGGAGCCCCACAGCACCTTGTTTCAGGCAATATTGTGGCTAAAGCACCTTGATTGGCAGAGGCAGTTCCACAGGAGTCCCATTTAGCATGGTCCACCAAGGGAGCCAAAGATTTGATCCTATCCTGGCGACATGCTAAAGCATAAATACCTATAGTGGGAGAGTAAGAGCCAAAGTGCCACCACTGGGGGCAGCTGGACAGTAGCCGTTTTGCACTGGTCTCACCCAGTCCTGGGCTCCTTTTCAGGGGAGCGATAGGTATCCATTGTCTCCCCTCTTGCCCTACAAAGGCAGGTGGCCAAATTCAGCAATCTCCAGGAGCCCTCCACACCTCTCTGCAGGTCCCTGGACCTTTAATGCATCCGCAACCTCACACGTGTAGCCTAGGCCACATCTGACAGACCCAAAGGGCGGCAGCGCAAAGCATGGCGGGATGAACACCAGGCAGCGGGGGAGCCTTCCCAGATGGTGCTGGCCACGTGGGACAGCACATTAGCAAGCCTAGAGCAGCTGAAAGGCCTTCCCACCGGGCCGCTATGGGTCGGCACCAAATCACCCTGCTCGGTGCACAAACTGTGTTGGATATTATGTGGAGGTTCTTTGGATGAGGAGAGGCAAACACAGATAGCCAGCCAGCCAAGAATGTGTGAAAGGACAGCTTTATTGGCTCAGAGCCTGGAGGGGGAGATGGGAGAGTGAGGGTGGCCTAGGGTAACTTAGGCCACCCAGCAGGGTCCCTGGAGGAGGCGGGGGAGGGGGGAAAGAGGGGAGGGGGAAGCACATCTTTACTGTGACTGAGAGGATGGGTAGAGCTTTCCTGTGGATACTAGGGACTGGAGGTTTTAAACAATAGGGTGTGAAAAGCAGAAGCTGCATGAGTGGTCTGGAAGAGCTGGCAGCCGGCTTTTATCATCCAAGCCATCTAGAGGCACAGGCCTTACTAATTTCAGTTACAGCCAGGCGGGGCTAGCTGGGGTGGTAACTCCAAAGCAGAAGTTATGACTAGGCCAAGCAAGACGAGGCGGCACCAAATATAATTTATTTTATGCAGTTAAACTTTCAAAATCAGGCTCTGCACATCTAGGTAAGAGATATGGGGCCAGTCATTTAAGCTATGGAGGCCTCAGTTTGTCATCTTAAAATGGGGATGATAATCATTCCTAGCTCATAAAATTGCAGTGAAGACTAATAACTTTATTCAAATAATGAGCCTGTACCTGCACAATACATGTTAACAATTATTATAATTTCAATTGAACTTGAATTCCTTTGGGAACTTGGGCCTAAGGTTACTGTAGGAAGCTGTTTAACTTAATTTAAAATTAAGAAAGCCCCTCAATTTAGAGTGGAGTGTTGCAGTAGGAAGTGGGGGTGGGTAATTAAATGGAGGTGTCATTTGTAAAATATCAGCAGATTCTGACACATTTGTAAACCAATGATAGTGTTGAGGGACCAAAATAGTCAAGAAAACTTTTTGCGAGGCTAATTTAACCAAAAGCATGATCTATGACAAGATAAACAAAAACGGAAACCTCTTTATATTCCATCCGGGAGTTGCTGAATAAAATTACAGATGCAAATTATGCTCACGGTCTGAAAATGCACCAATCCGTTCTGGTTTGTCTTTCTGCACTGCCTCTCCCTCCTCAAATCATGCCTTTTTTTGATGACATTAATTAACCTTATCTTAAAATGTATGGCTCTGTTGATAGACATAGATTCACATCAGACATTTCAAGCTGCTCGGCAGAGTTGCAGAATTGAGCACTGGAGATTTTTCTCTCTCAACAATTTACAACCCGGTGCTTTCCAATAGTTACCACCACGAGATAGGTGTTTTATTTCTTCTTGGGTTTGCAGGACATGATGCTTAGGTCTGTAGATGATTTGAATAGAACAATATTTCTCATCCCCCTATCTCCAAAGAGTGGTTTTCAGACAATGATCTTCTCTTTTCTCCTGATGGAAAAAAATCACATCAATTAGGTTAGGCTGGTAACCTATTTCTTTTATTCTTATAATAGAAATCTTCAGTAAACAGGGATGGGAGGCGTGGCATGTGTTTGTGTGTGTGAATGAAGGGGAGAATGACACTGAAATATACAAGCAATTATATACATCCATATACTATTTTTTACTTCTCAGACTCGCAAAAATGGAAAAAAAGTTTGATGACACGCTCTGTTGGCAAGGCTGTGGGGAAGCAGGCACTTACATATTTCTGGTGTGAATGTAAATTGGTACAACCCATATGGAGGGCATTTTGGCAATAATCATAAAAATTATAAATGTATATACCCTTGCAGTCAGCAACTCTATTTATGGGAATTTTTTCTACATGGAAACTTGGACCCTTGTGAAATGATGTATATGTGAGGTTGTTCCTTTTGTCATTGTTTACTATACAAAAGATGGAAAAAAACAAATGTCCATCAACTCTATGCAGCTTAGCAAAAGAGAATGAAAGCAGTTTCTATTAAACTAGTAAAGATTTCTAATGTCTATTATAAAGTGGGAAAAAAAGATGCAAAACAATGAATAATGTAGCATCTTTTGAACAAAAGGAGGGGAGAATAAGAAAATGTATTTGGATTCGATATTTTTACAGTAAAAAACTTTGTTACTTGGAGTGGCACAGGCTGGGACAGACTTGAATAGATAAAGGACAGGATGGGAGGGAGAAAATATAACTAGATTAGTGCTTTATAGAATTTTTAATAACACTATTCAGCAAATAATTGATATATATATTTGGAACCAGAATTTATTTTCAAGGGATATAATGTTAAAAAAAAAAC